>CAUYRH010013543.1:0-26409 GCA_963574655.1 Perodicticus potto | reverse complement strand
TGGCTTGGACCAAAAAGATTTTTTTTTTTTTTTGCCTCTACTATGCTGGTTGCAAGTTGCTAACACTTACCTTTTGCATCATAAGCCCTCTGGAATAAGTCAATAAGCCAGCTACCACCTGGAATACTGCCACTATTTTTGCCATACTGGAATAGTGCCACTATGGCAGGGGAAGAGCCAGATGAGCATTGAAATGCCTGTAGTTCACAGGAACTGAATTAAGTTTGCTAGGGCTGCCATCACAAAGAACAGAACTGTATTTTCTCATATGGCTTCAGGCTGAAAGTCAGAAATCAGGGTTCTCTCTCCCACAGCCCCTCTCCCTGGCTTGTAGATCTCTCCCTCTGTCTTCTTACCATTTTCCCCCTTGGCTAACTGGGCCTTAATCTCTTCTCATGAGAACATCGGTCATGTTGAATTCGCGTCCTCTGTAATGACCTTTTTATATTATACTTAGCACTTTAAAGATCCTATCTACAAATATAGTCATGTTGCAGGCACTAGGGGTTAGGACTTTAACGTATGAAACTCAGCAGGATACAATTCGGCCCATAATAGGACCCTGTCAAATGAGGGTAAGAGGTAGGTGAGTTTCTTACGTAACTCCAGCAACTATGTCTTCTCTGCTGTGTTAAAGCATCTGACATGTGGGTGGTACTTAACACAAGAAAAATGTCGCTAATAAAATATTATAACATGACCTCGCACTCTGGGAAGCTGAGGTAGGAGGATTGTTTAAAGTCTGGAGTGTGAGACCATCCTGAGCAAAGTGAGATCCGTCTCTACTAAAAACAAAAAAATTAGCTGGATGTGATGGTCCATGTCTGTGGTCTTAGCTATTCAGGAGGCTGAGACAGGAGGATTCCTTGAACCTAGGAGTTTGGAGGTTGCTGTGAGCTAGGCTGAGGCCATGGCACTCCGGCCCAGGCAACAGGGTGAGACTCTGTCTCAAAAAATACATACATACATACATTCATAAATAAATAAACAAATATATAAAACATAGCCCAACTTTTTTCTTAAATTATATATTTATATTTTTGCACATGATATACAAGTGTAATTTTATACACAATAAATATACTTTATGCCATCTACTTTACTCAATGTGTGTGATATAAAGCTTAAACAAAGGTATGCAATATTTTTTCCCCCTTTGCATTAAAAGTGCTGAAAATTATCTTGTCGTTTTCTCCAGTGGTCTGTTTCAATAGTCCTTTTATAAATGAACTTCTACATACCCTTTCCAGTAAATCACATGGCATCAATGATAAGAAATCTATTTATTTAAGAGAGAAAAACCAGAAACCATCAGTAAAGCAATCTGACAGGGCTAATATCTCATGTGGATCATTAGAACAGGAGTTTGCTCATCTTGGAATGAAACTTCCTCAATGAGCTTAGTTCCAGAGAAAATAGCAGGTGGTAATTCTGCAGGACAATTTATTCTCCCAGTTTTATTTTTCAAATGTTAACATGATGTTACATAGGACGGAGGGAATTAAGGTACATTTTTTCACCTCCATGGATAAATTTGCTGATAATTTGTGCCATTCCTTAAGAAAAGGAGAATCCTGAATCTTCAAGGAATTTTCTTTAAATATATCGAGGCAATAGGATCATTACCTTGTCTGTGGCTCATTTACGAGATAGTCTTATTTTGGGGCCAACCATCAGAGGCTGGAGACAGATACTGATTGGTTGGTTTAGCAATGGAATAAGAACTTCACTTTAACAGTTGTGTAATAACATTATAATGGCATAGACTAGTATCAAGACATGCTTATTATTTCATGTGTTGAGCAAATAACCTTCTTACAATAGTAATTCCCATATGATTAATTATTACAATCTCCTCAATATAAATAAGCTGAGTGTGCAGGTAACTCAGTTGTTAAAAAATAGAAAAGAACCAATTTTAAAACTCTTGCAGTCAAGAACTCTGTTAGGTAATTTTATTTGAAATATTAGTCCTTTAATTTTATTACTTCATGACATGCATTTTCAAAGTAGGAAACAAAGTTGTCCCAAGAAAGGAAACTTCCTTTATTTCTACAAAACTGAATGTAATTTCTAGCTCAAGATCACATTCTGCATGCTGGCAGAAAAAGTAATCTAGTAAATGTCAAATTTTATAAGTCACTTCTGGGTCTTGTAAATCATTTCAGGTTTCAGCTAAGTCAAATCTGGAATCCTCTGAAGTCATAAGGAAGGTTAACCCACTCCACACCAGTCAGCCGGAGCCTTCCGGGGCTTGCAGGTTTCATCAAACCTCCTTTTCCTCTTCAGGGCTCACGTGGAGGGCGCTCCTCTCATTCAAAAGGCAGATGTCTCTGAAAGGCTGAAACCGGTGGATCCCTTCAGCTCAGGGGTTTGAGACCAGCCTGAGCAAGAGACAGACCATGTCTCTACTGAAAACTGAAACAAACAAACAAACAAAAAACTTGCCAAGCATAGTGGCACATACTTGTAGTACCAGCTACTCGGTAGGCTGAGTCAAGAGGATTGCTCAAGCCCGAGTGTTAGAGATTTCTGTGAGCTGTGGTGCCAGATGCCAAAAAAAAAAAAAAGGCTTTCGTCTGTTACTTACTGGTTGGAGAGCTGGCCACATACAGCGGAGATGCTGGATTTGAACCTGCTAAACAACAATGACAACTACAACAAGAAAATATCTGGGTGTTGTGGCAGATGCCTATATGTTGCCTATAGCCCCCACTACTTGGGAGGCTGAGGCAAGAGAATTGTGTAAGCCCAAGAGTTTGAGGTTGCTGTGAGCTGTGATGCCACCACACTCTACTGAGAGTGACATAATGAGACTCTGTTTAAAAAAAAAAGAAAAAACCCGAGACCCTGACACCTTAGCTGCCTCCCACTGTTCCACTGTCCCACTGTCCAGTTCTCCCACAGTTACCTCGTAGAGTTCTGACTTTTCTGCAGCTTGGCACTTCCTACACCTTAACCCAGGAAACTAGGCAAAGATTCTCTATCCTTAAATGAATTCCCACTTAGACCTCAATTTGGGGTGGGGGTCAGGGTGTATAGTTCTCAACCACATTCAGATTTCTTGTGACTGCCTTTACAACTACTTTCTGCCTCTCCTCAAAGAATCGCATTTCATCTGGGAATGGGGTTGGGTAAACTAGTCTCATAAAACCGCACACCTTTCATTATTCTATCTCTTACATCAATTGAGGCTTTAAGTGCAGAAGTTATAAGGTGGTGTCATTGTCTTCTGGTGATGGGTATTACCCTTTTCGTGGGACAGTGACCATCTCGGAAGGTGGAAGGAGGGTCTCTGTGCAGTACGAGATTATCGGGACTGAAAAGTAAAAGCAGAATAGGAATCCTGCTCCTCTGCTGGTTTATAGGGTAGGGATTCCGGGGAAAGTATTTATTTTGTGAGCTGAAAGGATTATGGGGTTTGGAGCTGGGTGTTTTCCTATAAACTTCTTTGTCACATTTTCTAATATTTGAAATTAATGAAAGATTTAAAAAATATATTTACTCTTAGGATTATACATAAATTATTAACGTTGTTTAATATATAATCTTTGGGTAATATATGGTAGCTATCATTATCCATATAAGAACTATTTGTTATACAGTGTAGGTCATACTATTTTTTTACAACTACATCTGCGTTGGCTTCTACATATATAACTTGAAAAAGCTATTTCTAATGTCCTCAGTTTATGATTTTAAAGTCCATATTTTTTATTATTATGGATCAGCAGAGTTAAGTAGATTTCCTTGGACTCAATTTCTTTTACATCAATTTTTCCTCTTATTCTCAATCCACTTTCTGAAAGCTGTGCTCTTATGGTCTAGGACAGTTAAGTAGATTTCAAAAGCCCAATTTTCTTTTTATCAATATGGTAGTACATTTGAGTTCTATAGTAATATTCTTTCATCATGCAATTTTGTTTTAATTCTTTCCTTTCCTGCTTGATGTAAAATGTTTCCCATAAATGATTTTGCATGGAATTTGAAAATAGCTTTTCCTCTGGCTGCAATTTTATGAAATAGTAGATAAAAACTAAACTTAAATGAAATATATAGGATCTAGTTTTGGGCAAGTCACTTCACCTTTTGGGGCTTTCATTGCCTCATCTATTAAATAATTAAGCTGAATTTGGTAATCTCCAAGAGTTTTCTTGCAGATCCAAGCTGTGTTCTATCTGTATTTTAGGAAGATTGAACTTAACAGTTATCAACCATCTCTGTTTTAGGCACTATTCTAGGCATTTCATATATGATCTCTTATTTTTTTTTCTTTTTTAATTAAATCATAGCTGTGTACATTAATGCAATCATGGGATACAATGTGCTGATTTTATATACAATTTGAAATATTTTCATTGAACTGATTAACACAGCCTTCATAGCTTTTTCTTAGTTATTGTGTTCAGACATTTATATTCTGCATTTAGTAAGTTTCACGTGTACTCTTTTTTTTTAGGTTTTATTATTTTTTAATTAAATCATAGCTGTGTACATTAGTGCAATCGTGGGGTACAATGTACTAGCTTCATATACAATCTGAAATATTTTCATCAAACTGTTTAACATAGTCTTCATGGCATTTTCTTAGTTATTGTATGAATACATTTGTATTCTGCATTTAGTAAGTCTCATCTGTACCCTTCTAAGATGCACCGTAGTTGTGACTCCACCAATTACCCTCCCTCCACCCATTCCCCCTCCCCTCCCCTCCCGTGCCTGTTTCCCCATATTCTTGTGCTATAATTGGGTTTTAGCCTTCATATGGAAACCATAAATTAGCTTCTTAGTAGGGCTGAGTACATTGGATACTTTTTCTTCCATTCTTTTTTTTTTTTTTTTTGTAGAGACAGAGTCTCACTTTATCACCCTCAATAGAGTGCTGTGGCATCCCACAGCTCACAGCAACCTCCAACTCCTGGACTTAGGTGATTCTATTGCCTTTTTCTTCCACTCTTGAGATACTTTGCTAGGAAGAATATGTTCCAGCTCCGTCCATGTAAACATGAAAGAGATAAAGTCTCCATCTTTCTTTAAGGCTGCATAATATTCCATGATATACATGTACCACAATTTATAATTCCTTCACTAGGTATATACCCAGAAGACCAAAAATCACATTATAACAAAGATATCTGTACCAGAAAGTTTATTGCAGCCCAATTCATAATTGCTAAGTCATGGAAGAATGTTAACAGATTAACTTTGAAATTCTAAATATATAATAAAAAGACAAATTGCAGAAGTATTGGACTGAGATACTTATCTAAACAGAAGTTTGGACTGAGTTTACATTGAAGTTTAATGTGAGCCAATAGTGATAAGAAAATGTTGTGATATGAATTTTTTTGTTCATAAATATTTAGACTAGGGCTTCTCAAAGTGTGACCTAGAAAATTCAGGTCAGAATGCTTTGGAATATTTTGAAATATTCAGATTCTGAATCCACTTTTCGAATATTCTCTTTCATCCTTGAAACTATATTTTCAAACAGATATCGTTAATTCTAAGTCTACCCAGAAGCAGACATCCATTTGCAAATGATTAAGGTATCATGTTTTGTAAGGAAGCAAATAAGAAATTGGGATTATTTATCCTGTGAAGGGGAAGACTAACAAGGCTGATAATAACAGCCTTCAAATATGAGAGGGGATTTCATTTGGACGCAGAAGATAAAGCCAATAAAATTAAAGTGTTAAATACTACAGCGTGATAACTAAAATATCACCTAAGGTAGGTGATTCAATCAGATAAAATATATCCATGTTCAAATTCAAGGCTGTCATCTGAAATTATTTAGGAATAGATTGGGAAGGTCATCTTTCAGGAATACTTCTCATTTTCATAGGGTATTATTAGATGATATCTAATATCGCTCCCTTTTTGAAGAATTTCTGTGCTTTCATTTAGTCTTTTTGTTTCTTCCAATCTCATTAATAGATAACTCAGGATTTCTACATTAATATTTTGAAAGAAAGAAGAGACACCCTTTACTGAGGATGATCCAGTGTTAGTTATTAGATAAATTAAAATTTGGTTTGATCTAAACTCTAAAGGAACAAACTATGACCTTCTCAACTTACTCGGGAAGATATAATCCACTGCAAATATTTAATCAAAACTCAATATACAATAAATTTTTAAACATTTATAGAGCAGATAAATTGATATTTTAACTTAATAGTGGAAAGGATATGATATATGTCATATTTTTGCATGGAATACTTTTTTATTATTAAAAAAATACAGTCTATGTTCTGTTAACATGTTCTTTATATAGAGGGGTGAGGAATAAAAATCTACCTACCTATACAAGGCACATTATTCTGGTGACAGGCACACAGAAAGCCCTAAAATTTCCTCATTATAAAACTCATCCATGTAACAAAAAACACCCCTACTTTCTAAATCTATTGAAATTAAAACAAATCTCAATGACCACATAATACCATACATCTAAGTTAGGAGAAAATCTAGATATCTGGTTATGTTAGTGTTATTCCTAAAAGCTGTTTGTTCATAGGTAGACCCACTGCTAATGGATTTGGTGAGCATTTGCCAAGGATTTCTACGGAGTGAGCATTAGTGTTGAAAAGAGAGACAGCATATCCAATTCCACAAGGGGTGAAATCATTGATTTGTGTTAACTTTTTCCTGCTGGCATCTTCAAAACTGACTGAGCTAGCAAGAAATGCAGAATCTAGCTTACGATATCTTCATATGATTATATTTATTGCCCTTGGAATAAGGTTAAGATTTAATTGCGCTCTAGGGTCAAAGTCTCATCAACATAATTTTAAAAGTCAATTTAGTTCTTAAAGTGTTACATTTCAACAGAGCTCGTAAGCTACTAATTTTTTACACTCTTTACGGTACATCTATTACATTTGTAGATAATAAATCCCAAAGTGATTTAATACTATTTGCTGTGAATTGAATCTATGAAGTTTTCAGCTGACAATTATAAAAATATATTTAAAAAAAAACTTCGTCAATTAATTAACATCTACTTTGAATAGAGTGCGTACATTATCAGAATGTCCTAAAAATACAGGTGCTAAGCACGGCACCACATGAACCTGGATGAATTGCATATTCTAAGCACTCAAATTGCTCATGTTATAGTTGGGAAGAAAAAACACAGACATGAGATAAATTGCCCCTGTTTCCATAGAGTACAGTTTATGAAGCATAATTAAATATGTTTAAAATAAGTTAAGGAGTAAAGAGAATAGGAATGGCAAGGAAGGTTAGAACTTTTGAATCGTGTTTTCCACCATTTCTAATTTTGAGGGGGTAGAGAGAAAACATACTCCAGAAACCTAAAATAAAGCAAATGAAATTAGAAAGTTAAAGTCTGGACGTTGCCACATAGGGGTAAGAACACAGACTTGCAAAGACTAACTCAAGAAAGAATGACCTGCTCACTTGGAAGATTTGCTGTAACATAATTAATGTATTAACATGTCTAAAGACATGTTAATAAAATCAAGTTCACTAACCAATTTTATGTTTTCCTTACATACCAGTCCCAGAGTCCTTCTGACATCTGTTAGTCTGATTGCTGCCCGGGTCCTCAGAGCACCGTCATCCTGGCAGATACACTAATCACCCCTTTATGACCAAATAGAAGAAATAAAGGGAAATGAACTGTCAAGTAAGAAATAAAACAAAGTATCACAGAACCAAAGGCACTGAGAGACTTCCCTTCAAGTCTCTCCTACATGCATTTCTCTTGTGTTGGAGAAGAGTCCCATGTTTTTCTTTTTCTTGATTTAATTCTTCATTTTGCTAGAACACATCTTCAAGGCAATTTCTAAGGAGAGATTTGAGAGATTGTTTTTGATACATTGATACATTTTCCCTAAAATTCCATGGTGATGTTGCCTTGTCTTCTAACTTCAATGTTGCCGTTGAGAACTAATCCAAACACAATGTGGACTTTGAAACTCACTGACCTTCCTCCCTCCCTTGCCCCCCCTCGTTCTCATTCCCCTCTTTGAACACACCCGTAGTTTTCTAAGATCCCATCAAGGGCTCTGATGTGGACCTGCGTCATCTGTCGTGCTGGTCAGCAAAATGTACCTTTATATTTGGAAGCTCAGTGCCTTTGGTTCTGTGATACTTTGTTTTATTCCTTAGTTGACATTTAATTTCCCTTTATTTCTTCTATTTTGTCATAAAATTCCTATTCTTTTACTGTAGAACCTCTAGCTAATCTCTTAATCTTTTCTTTCTTATTGCATCTTTTAATCTACATTTGCCTTTTCTCTTCTAAATTTTTTTTTGTCTTTACTATTGTATTTCTTTTCTTTTTCAATAATAAATCTCTCTCTCAGTACATACATCCATATATACACACCTGCATGTGTATTTATAATTTGCATATATATTTGTTATTGGTTCTGTTTCTCTGGAGAATCCAGGCTAATACAGGTGGCTTAGTGGGCCCCAAAGTTTCTCTGTGAAATCATCTGCTTGATAACGAAATCTTTTGGATAATGAAATCATCTGTCTCCTACCTGGAAAATACACACCTGGGTACAAGTATTTTCCAGCGTAACTGAGGGGAGACAGCTGGAAAGATAAAGGGAGTGTGATCAGGAGCATAGCAGCAACATCTGCAGACTCTGATACCTATAAAAAGAGAGAAGGACGAGGACTAAGAAACTAGAGCTTCAATCTTGGTGTGGCCCTGAAAAGGTCCTGGCTAGCCTTCAGATCAAGTTCATAATCCGTCCATAAGTAAGTCTTACGTGTGGCAGACATGGCCTGGACTCTAGCCATGCTCACTTATTGGCTGGGGCCTGCCCAGTAGAAAGAGGCCTTGACACATCTAACCTCCTTCCTCGCAGCTGATAGGAAAGCTTTTTTTCTTGGAAGCATTGTCCTAGCAGCTTATCTCTCCATGGCCACCAGACAGCCACTTCTGGGTCTAGTTTCTGCTACACCACCAGCCTTAATTTTAAGCCTCGGAAATGTATTCCAGAATGCATTTATTAAAACAAACTTATGGGAAAGTTATCAGGCCCTCACAGAACTGTTTAAAGACTTGGAGAATGAGGTTAAGGAAGTGGATTAGAAAACAGGGACATAAGGCAGCCAGTATTTCAAACACAGGAACAGTCCAGAGGGGAAAGAAGAGCCATGGATGTGGAAACAATGGAGGCTGCCGCCAGCACCAATTTATACCATGGCTCCAGAGCTGTGTGTTTCAGGCAGAACTGGTTAGCAAAGCAGAGTCCCTATTAGGGAGATCAATTATAACCTCCCCTGTGCTACATACAGGGAACTTAGTACAAAGGTTTTGGGGGAGCCTGAAAGCCACACAGGGTTTCACTGGCAAGGTGGAGGTGTGTTGATAGTACCACCCTTAGAGCAAGCAGAGGTAGGGAAGAACCACCAGACTCTTAAGAGCTGGCAGGAGCAGAAACTACAGAAAAGATGAATCTATTATTGTGGATTCCACAGGAAATAGAGAAAGAGAAAGGGACGAATGTTCATTTTTATTTTCTTTCCCCTTGCCGTCCAATCTCCCTCCAGTACCTCCCGTTGCCTGACCTAAAACTGGACATTAATTGTTGGGGGATCTTAGAACAGGTAATTAGAGAAGGGAACAAAACTTAGAGCAAATGAATGGTAATCTTGCAGTGAGGGTGTACATGCTCTTTCCCTGGGTGTTGTATGTGGAAGCCTTGCAAAGAAGCACTGCATGGCAGAAGACGTCCACACCAACTTTCTGACTGGGTCATTTGAACCCCTGTACATTAACGGCTTCCTCTGCAGTGGGGAGTAAATGTCCATGGACACAATATTCCCAGAGTTTGGACCTTGTCTTGAGCTGTACATCTTTTTGCATTATCTCTGGAGCTTCTAGCTCCTTCTGAATTCTAGAAAAACCCAATCTGTTAAGCGATGGACCAGAAATTGGGACATATTTCACACTAGGCTCTTTCTCGGTCATGTAGTAGAGATGGCAAGATATACACTAACACTTTCATCCTAGTGGAAACGTATCAACTTTCATCTGCCCTTTTCTACTCTATTGATTTCTGCAGTTTCACATCTGGAACAGCAGGTGCAATCAGAAATTCCATCTAATTAAACTTACAATAATTTGTTTTCAAAGACCCATCTGTCTTCGAACCTGGCCAGCTCAGAGTTAGACGGGTCATCTTATAAATCTTCCCTCCCCATCTTTACAGTCTTGGATGGTGGCACTTATCTCTTTGATTTTTCCCGTGATACAACATTCCTGTTCCACAGAGCATTTAGATTCCTTCTACATCTGCGTTCTTTCTCTGGCTTCTCGACATGTAAACTTTTCACTAACAGGCACTCTTTAATAAAGATTTCATTTACTCATTTGAGAAAACCATTAGAACTGTTCTCAAAGGCTCAGGCTAACCCACTGATCCTGAGATCGACAGTCAGTGCACCCATATTAGAATTATAGCCTCATCTAACATTGCATTCTTCCCCACTTATAATGCCATTAAATTAATTCTCCCTATGGTTACGCAATTGTTTGCTGATATAAAGTTAGCAAAGTTTAAGAATATTTGGCATGTGCCTCTTAGCTTCTCTAAAAATGACTTTCTAACTTCCTTTCTAGTATTTTGGGAACAGGCTGTGACATGAGTCTGATTATGGGTCTGGAGACAATGTAGAGGGCAAGGATGGAGAAGAGAAAATTGGCTTCCTCTTTTAAGGTTACAGAGTCATCTGCATGGAAAAAATGCTTAAGGGAAATGGGAGACAGAGCTGTATTTCTGGGCAAGTGTCTGTCCCCATTCTGGGGTTTTCCCTGCCAGTGCCATTGTATTCATATAACAATCCTTGAACAGCTGTGAATTCACCCAATGCCAAACATTGTTATTTCTAGGATAAAATTGAGTGTACAATTTATTTTCAAGATGTCTGTCTTTTGACATTGAAAGTTGGGCAAATCTTTTAACATAGACATAATCTTGGGGTTTCCACCTGTATCTTGGGTCAAAATAATAGATATTTGGAGATTTGACCTTGTGATTCTCTTTTCTGAAGACACTGAGTGCTGTGAGGCAGCTGCCCTTTCCTATAGTCCTTGACTTTCTCATGCACTTTGTGTTTTGGACATACCAGTGAAGGCCCTGAAGCCTTGGCTCCATTTCAAGGATGTAATTTAATTGACCAAGCACACGTGGGGTGGCGACTACCATCCCTCCAATTGCATTTTCCCATTCTTCAGGCCAAATTATGTAAGATGACTACAGTCTGTTGAATAGTGTCCCCCAGAAATTCACATGCACCTGGAATGTCACCGTGTGACCTTATTTGGAAGTAGGGCCTCAACAAATGTAATTAGGAAAGAATAGAATGAAATCATAGTGAATGGGAGTGAGCCAAAATCCAATGAGGGTGTCCTTGTAAGAGACAGAAAAGGACAGAAACTCGAGGCCATGTGAAGATGGAGGCAGAGATCACAGTCATATTGGCACAAGCCGAGAAATGCCATGAGCCCCAGGAAGCCTTCGGAGGGAGTTTGGCCCTCAGAACACCTTGATTTCAGATGTCTTATGTCCACAACTAGGAGATAATAAATTTCTGTCCTTTTAAGCCATTGTGTGTGTAGTAATTTATTACAGCACCATTAAGAAACTAATGTAATGAAAATTACGATGGCCATTTTTTTTTTTTTGCCCAAATTACGTGCACTATTGTGATTTATCCTATTTCTGTACTAGGCAGTAGTCCTGAGTGCAAGCAGAAATCCCTAAAATAAAAATTGCTTCTTTCTGATTTAAAAAAGGGAGAAATTTAGTGAGGGATGGGACTACTCACAGAATCCCTGTGAAGGCTTGGGGAAGAAGCTCTGAAGGGAGGAAGAATTCAGAGAGTAGACACTGGAAAACAATGACCCAAACGGGGCGCGATGCCGCTGGTGAGCAGGCAGGGCCTGTGCCGCTGACCACAGGTTGAAGAGCCGGCCCCCTTCAGCAGCTCTGGGCCCTTGCTAACACATTAGTCATCCTTGCTGTCACTTCCCCCTGGTCCCTGGACACTGTGGTTGCTTTTGCCTCCTTTATGTGGCTCTTCACATCATTATATACAAATTTAGAGCCTAACCCACGTCACTTTTCTGTGACCTAAGTGGCAGAAAGACAAAATAAAGCATGGGCATGTGAGCATCTTTCCTTGGGAAAGGGTGAGGATTTCCCTGCACCAGATCTCATAAACGGTGGTGAGTGGAGTGGATTTTTATAATCACAGAGAGGAGAGCAAAACTGGAGAGGCAAAATAAAAGTAATACAGAACCAAAATGAAGCGCCCCACATATATGCAGCATGCGTGTTTCTCTAGAAACAGTTCCATTGACTCTGTATAGAAAAGAAACTCCTCCCAGACTCTCCAAATTTGACAGAACAGTCTTAGTGAGAAGGTGGGAGAAGTTGTATCAAGTTCTGTTACTCAAATGCGTGTTTTTCTATGATAATGGTAACTATATAGTTATTTCTTGCTTCTCATGAATTACCAGTTTATAAAACATTTAAACCAAGAGTATACTCACCTTTCTTGTTTATCCCTAAGAGATGTTCATCTCTATTTAAGCCTTATAGTGTCTTTGTCAGTTACATTTACAGAATGAAACTCACATGATTAACCTATCATTCAAATAAAGATAGAATTTTTATTTACTACATATAAAAATAATCAGGCATAATAATAGGTCTTGATACTGTTATTCAAGTAACTTAAATAAGGAAATAAATCTATTTTGAATGCCAATTCACAATATTATTTCAAGGTATATTTGTTTAATATTGATACATTGAAAGAGACAAATGCTGACCATGGGTTTAATAGACCTCATGAGATGAAGGAAAATTTTCTGACTGTGGCAAATCCTATTTTCTTGGAAGGTCAGATTCATTGACTTAAGTATCAGTAAAAGTTATTCACTAATTCAAAATAAAAATCAATTTTCATGGTTTATGCTGACATCACTATTGAAGTGTAAATACATGTGTCTGATTGGCTTATGTTTATGCTTGTCATGGAATATGAGAAAGTAAGTCACCAGTGTAGCTTATATAATGTTTGTCAAGGATTTAGGACCTGGAAGAAACAGAATGCGTCATGTTACTTTACTCCAAAACTCTGCTGTGGAGTAAAATTTGGGTAAGCCTTTGAGAAGGATGACTATCTGGAAAGATTTGGCAAACATTTTCATCATATACACACAATCCAGAAGGAAGAATATCCTCTTATAAAACCTTTATATAAACTTAAAATTATACCTCCTTTATTTACAGAACATGTGTCTTTAAGTTGTATTTGTGATAGATTTTGAAGATTGCATTATTCCTTCTCCATTCTAATGCAGAAGTTGAAAAACTAAAAGTTATATGGGGATGGGGCACGGGAGGGGAGGGGAGGGGGGAGGTTGGGAGGAGGGAGGATAATTGGTGGGATCACACCTACGGTGCATCTTAGAAGGGTACAGATGAAACTTACTAAATGCAGAATACAAATGTCTTCATACAATAACAGAAAATGCCATGAAGGCTGTATTAAACAGTTGGATGAAAATATTTCAGATTGTATATGAAGCCAGCACATTATACCCCACTATTGCAGTAATGTACACAGCTATGATTTAATTAAAAAATGCTTAAAAAGGAAAACTAAAAGTTACATTTTCAACACTGCTTTGTAGCTAAGGTTCTGAATGTTAATTAATTTCCAGCCAGAAAGATCCAATTGTATGGGGTCTAGGAAATAAGAATGAGGCATCTTCCTGCCCTTTGATGTTTTCTGCTGGTGGATGATGTCATAGAGGTGAGAAATGATGCTTCACTGATGTCCCAATTTCTCTTCGCTAGCTTCCTCACCTTCGGGAGGTCATCAAATGTACTAGGGTTCAGGTTCCAGTTTCGTGGACTGAAAGACAAGGTGGTGGTGACTCTTCGACTCCAGCTTCTGCTGTCTGGAACATAACCCCAGCAGTATGATCCTCAGCTCAGAGCTTTGGTGGTCGCTTCAGTGGTGGAAGCTTCCGGGCAGATCAGTTGTGAGGGGTGGGGAGTCATCCTGCAGTCCAGACTCACACGCATTCCTCTGACTCTCCCTCAGTCCTGAGGGTTTGGGAATCATCCCTGCATTCCAGACTCACACGCATTCCTCCGACTCTCCCAATGATTCTTATCATTTACTATCTTTCTATATAAAATCTCTTTCTTAATTAATACATAGAGTGCTTTAGTCTTTTATTTTTCTTTCCTAGAACCTTGATTGTTAAAACATTTTTAAATAATCTGACCAGTCCATCTGGCTTCCCCAAATGACTTATGGAATCTGATGAACTGTATTGAGCTCTATTGAAAATGGACATGTCTTTCAGAGGGAGAAGTCAGACCTCCTCTCCAGCATGTTTAGTTTTATCTAATTTATGATACAAACATGCGGCATAGAAAGGATATAGAACAGAATAAACTCTGAAAGTCTCACCCAAGTGGTCAATAGTGGAATTATCCTCTCTGTGGCCTTCAGTCCTAACCCCTGAAAGCCAGGCTTTCACTAATGCATTCATCTGTCTGCTGCTATTATATCTGGACTTGATATCTGAAAAATAAGAAATCTAAGGAATCTAATATGCATTGCTAGAGTTGTTTTAGATTTCCAAAGCGATATGAAAATCAGAGATGGAAAAACATATCTTTACGTCTGTTTTTCTAATTAGACTTCATTACATCCATCATGAAATGTCTTACTTAGTTCTTTCCTTCCACTCAAAATAAGTAAAGATCCTGTATATTTTTCAGAGATGACTAGACTTTTACTTAGATATAAAGCAAAAGTGGCTTTCCCGTCCATATGTTTGGTTGTTTCTTCACATGCATTAATTTTTATGGAGGTAATTAGCAGATTGTTTACCAAAATATCTTCCCAATAATCGTGAATTATACAGTTTACATTTTATAATTGTTACTCAGTTATTCAGCAACAATAAAGATACCATTTGAAGCCATAAAATATGTGGCATTTGCTGAAATTAAAACTCTGGCTTGCCAGAGTATTATGCATGATAACATACTCCTTGAAGGAAGTCCATTTTACTAGGAATAAGTAAACACTGATGTGAAATAAAACTCTGGTCCAGATTTCAAATACAGTTGTTTACAATATTGTACCTGAGGGTGAAGAACAAATGAGCTGAATGAATTTGTATATACATTCCACGATTTTCCAGCGGTGGTATAATTAAGACTATAAAACATTGCCTGTAGCAAACAGCTATTGTGGGAATTCCTCATGCAACCTTATACATGGCAGCCACATTCTGTTTGTCTTGATTTCCTCTGACAACAATTGCAACTGTCTTCTGAGAGAAGGTAAAATGTAATTTTTGTATAGAATTGTTTACACAAAAGACAAATACTGCTAGGATTAGCTTGCCCTGATGTGCTTCTGAGAAATAGGGACCATTTATGGATTCAAAAGAAATTTTTCTGTATCTACTAGAGAAACACCATTCCTATATTTTGCATGGAACCGTTGAGATCCTGATCATCACTGAGAGTCTCAGGATATAGGAAATCATTTACAGAATTGCACAAATTCTAAGATTGAATCTCTACATCATCAATATCTCTGTCAATCCCTTTGTATCTCATCCTGGAAGTGCCCAAATTTCTCTTATGTTTAGCTAAATGACAGACTGCACCCACATGTTATTCCAACATTAATACCTCACATGCAACCCCCGAGGTGGTAGTGGAGACGACATTCCAAAGCTGTCTATATATTTCCTACCAACTCCCCGTTTCCTCCTACACAGATGACTCACCCCAATTGGTCCCTTCCATTAGCTCTTTTCCTTCTTTCTGACATTTAACTGTTCACATTACCCAGGGCTCTATTCTTTTTTCTCTTCTTCATCCACAGTCATTCCTTGGGTAATTTGATCCAGGCCCATGGTTATAAATATCATCTCTATGCTTATCATCACCAACTTAGATTTTTCTATATTAAATTATCACAGATATTTATTTATTTTGGAATAGGGTCTCACTGTGTAGCCTTAGCTATATCGCAGTGGTGTCAACATAGTTCACTGCAACCTCATACTCCTGGTTTCTTCCACCTCAGCCTCTCATATAACTGAGCTGAGAGTATAGATATGCAAATGCTTGGCTAATTAAAAAAAATGTATTTCTAAAGACAGGGTCTTGCAATTGCCCAGACTGGTCTTGAATACACGTGAAGCTGTACTCCCACATCAGCCTCCCAAAGTGCTGAGATTAGAGATGTGAGTCACTGCACTTGGCCTGGCATTTAAATTTTTACACGTGAGAAAAAAATCCTGATTATTATCTCCAAGTACACTCCATTCCCCTGAGTCTTCACCATTATATTTCGCCAGGACAAATTTCTATGGTCATATATGTTGTTGTTGTTGTTGTTGTTGTTGTTGTTGGGGATTCATTGAGGGTACAAAGAACTAGGTTACCTAACTGATTGAGGTTGTTAGGTAAAGTCCCTCTTGTAATTGTGTCTCTTCCCCAAGAGATGTGCCCATTATGTTCTTTTTAAAATATATATATTTTTAATTATTATAGGTACATAATAGTTGTATATGTTGATGAATTATATGTGTGTTTTGATACAAGTAAACAGTGTACAATAATCAAATTGTGGTAACTGGGTAATCCAACCTCAACTACTGATCATTTCTTTGTGTTAAGAAAATTCTAATTTAATCCCTTTGTTTATTTTAAAATGGACAATATCTAATTGATGACTATAGTCACCCCACAGTACTATCAGATACCAGAACCAATTCCTTCCATCTAACTCTATTTTTGCACCTATCAACCACCCCTTTTCTCTCCTTCCTCTTCACTATCCTCCCCAGCCTCTGATCTCTATCATTCTACTCCGTCTTTTCTTTCTCTAGTCCTGCCTCTAGTTTGTGATGTCTCAAACTATACCCAGAACGTGATCACTTCTTACCGTGTCCAGAAGTGCAGCTCTGGTCCAACTGACATCATGTCTCCCTGGACCACAGAAACTTCTCCCAACCGATCTCAACTTCCTTCACTCCCTGCCTCTCTCCCCATCACTCTCACCCTCAAGACTATCCTTAATTATAGTTGTAATGTTTTTATCTAACCAAATGAAACTCAAATCCTTCTAATAGCATCCGAGACATTTAAAATAATTCAAAGCCTTCTCCATGGCCCAAAAAACTTCTATAATCTGACCCGTGACACCTGCGTGGCACGGTCTCTGAATTCTCCGAGCTCACTCACTTCTAGCCTCCCCGAGCCTTTGGCTCTTTCTTGAATGCTAAGTTTGCTACAAAGTCTTTAGAGTTAGTTGCTGTCCTTTTCAGGGCCATCTGCTCTAGGACACTGTCTCTGGTTACTCAATCCAAAATAGTACAGGAAACACACATATTCTGCTTGTTACTCTGCTTTCTTTGTCTTCAGATCACTTCAGATTCACTAGGAATTCCAGGAAGATTTTTTAATTTTATATTTTCCTTTCAATGAGTAGATTTGCTTACTGTGTCTCTCCTCTGATAGAGTGTAAGGCCCGGATGCACGTGTGCTTGTATTTGCTTGCCACTGTGTCTACAGTCCCCACACTGCAGTCTGGTCTATAGCAGGCACTCAAACATTATTTATTTAATAAACGAATAAAATATCTTTGCCCTTCTTCTCTGGGCCAGCCTTCTCCTGGGTGCCCTGACATTAGCGTACACTTCACTTTCCTGTTAACATACATTGTAACTTGTCTATTTAAGTATTTTCCATTCTAAGTGTCCTCTACAACCAATTTCAGCTCAGTCTCCATCTCTTGACATTTGTCAAGAAAAAGCTGGCACTTTACAGTTTCCAAGGGCACAAATACTCTAATGGTTAAGTCCCCCTTGGGAAGTATTTGGGGAAAATATATCACATATACTTCTGACGGGGTTTGGGTCTTTGAACTGATTTAGATGTGGTGGCTGATTAAGGGATCATTGAGTGTGTGTGAGAGAGAGAGAAGATTGGGAGGCCAACTGATGTTAAATTCTCCTTCTCAGGATTAATTACTTTGTTTTATGTTTTTTTCCATTTTTAGTATAAATGAAGCAATAAGCTGGTGTGCTATCCATCACCACAGGCTCCTTTGGTACAAGGCACTCTGACTGTATTCTGGCTGATCATTCATTATGGCAATTTCTATCAGATTCGGATGATTAAGTGCGGCCACCTCTGCTCTTCTGGAATGTGACCCAAAGGAGCAAAAAGCAGTAATAGAAGAAGGGAAAGGGTATATACAGATCAGTTATTGATTACAAGTGCTGGAATATGTGAGATGCAGGGGACTTACCACATGCATCTCGGAACAGTCTATCTTGGGGAAGAAGAAAAATAGATAATTTACCCATTGGGTCCCATTTCCATTCTTCAAGGGTAGTCCCTCACTTCTGGTTTGAGTATGTGTGAGTATCAGAGGATTTCCATTGATATCTTATGCTGTGGATCAGAGACACCCCTGGGGAAGAAGAAAGGCTCTGAGGTCAGGAGCTGTGGGCAATATGGGAAGGAAGCTTTTGAAAGTCTTGTTATCACAGCCGTGGTTCAGAATTAGGAGGTGGCCTGAAAAAATTTGAAGGGGTGCTTTTTTTTTTAAATTCACAGCTGCAAAAAGTGAAAAATAGAGATGGTATATAGCTTTCCCCAAGCAACACAGAAAATGGTAAAGCAGATGATTGGTTTAATTTAACCTAGTGATGTGGGCCTGTTCAACAGGCATTATCTTCTGTCCTCAATAAGTGAGGATGCTGGTATCGTTCTACCATCTAGGCTATGAGTTTCACTGATCCCACAGTAGTAATGTGTTTGCATGCCTTCATAGGCAGCCTACTTTTTTGCTAGCAAATCTGGAGTTCTAGGGGTAGTAGGCAAAGGAAGTTGAATATCACTGTAGGGTAGCCTGTGTTCTTAGCTTCCTAAACTCAGGGATCTCATGACCTGAGCTCACTCATTTCCTACGCAGTGCTAATCATAATGCAATAATTTTCAAAATTCACCCTGAGTTTACCTAGAAAGTATGTTATACTCATTTTATAGGCATCAAAACCAAATTATGAGAACTTAATTGCACAAGTTCTCAAGTTCAAAAAACACCAGAAGTCTATCATGGAGGTACAGCCTAATTCATATGGTGTGGATTTTATCACTGGAATCGGACAACACAGAGTGTCCATGACCCCCTGTCACAACTATTAATGAGCAGATTTTGCCTCTGGCTACTTTCTTCTTTCATACTGTGATTCCTTGGTCTCTTTCTTATGTACCTCCTTTTCCAGTGATCTTTCATGTCCTTCACCTTGTCCAAAGTCTCTACTATGGCACTATATGGACACTTATTTCACCTCTTGATACAGGACATGTGGCTTTTCAGCCAGCTCAGCCACCTCCACCTTGGCAATGTTGGTGTGGCAGCAGCCAGCTGAGGAACCAGCGGGCTGGATGATAGGCAAGGGTGGGGGCCTCCGACCACCACCAGAGGCTCCAGTAGCCAAATGGGACAGACAATTGCTGGGGAGACACCAGTGCCTTGGTGTCTCTTTCCCTTTGCACTTATGACTGAATAATGGAACCCCCATTTCCTACGCCTAGGTCAATTTCATGTAAGTTTCCATGAAATGTGAATGTTTATTAACATTCATTCAATACCTTGCCTCAGTGGAAGAGACTGTGTTCATCATTTCCTGGCCAAGGAACCCATATACTTATATATACCCCGAGACTTGGGGAGACCGGGAGAGAAATGGAGAGAGATTTTCTCTCCCGACTTGAGTCCTCTCTCTCTACTGGAGCGTTAGTGTTTTTGTATTCTTTTCTGTAAATAAATTCTGTCTTACCACTGATCTGTGGTCCATGGATTTATTCTTCAAATCACCAAGACCAAGAGCCTGAAATTCCGGTATCACTCTGTCAAAGGTAGTTTCTTTAAGAAGCTGACTCAGAGTTTGGTACGTGAAATTTTTGTTGTTGTTCATTTGGTTTTTTTGTACTGTCATTGGGATCACAATCCATGGAAGCAAGTGAAAAGAAGTGGGATTTGCCTGAACCTACGCTGTGACGAAAGCCTAAACAACAGCTTTGACTGAACCCAAGATGTACTGGTATCTTCAAGAGCTAGAGTGGCTTGACGGTTGTCCCACATTAAGCTGAAATGTCCAGGTAACTATATCTCTACCTTTATCAGTCAAGGGATGGCACGTGGGCCATCCCTGAAAGGGAATGATATTGGACAAAGGTGACCCTGAAGTTATGAACCAGCTGAAGACTGTCCATTGGGAGCACCTCTATCACCTGGGGGCAACAAGTGTGTTCTTAAAAGAGGCAGTCCATAGCAACTTCTAATAGTTTATACCTGCAAATTACCATCTTAGTTGCTACTTGACACACTCAAAAAAATCCAAAAGTTACAGGTACAGACATTGTAAAATAATGAATGGTACAACTCTTTGTGGCAGAGTATGAGAGTAAACTATAGAGAATTTATGAATTATTTTAAAAAAAATAAGAAAAACTTACACATCTGATTAGAAATAAATTTGGGTTCCCTCTTCATATTTAAAAATAGTATTTATTTTTATCATATACTATTGATCAAAAGCAATAAAGAAACTCAGTGTATTAGATTTTAAGAAATAGAATAAAAATGGCTATTAAAATGTAGTCCACTGGCAGAATTAGCCACACCTGAAAACTTATTTGAGAGGTAAATTGCTGGGTCATTTCTCAGACTTACTTAATTATTAGTTCTGGTGGTGGGCCAAGGAATCTGTTTTAAAAAACCCACTCTGGCTTTTACATTTTGAGAACTATTGGTATATATTAATAAGGCTGCATAGGATAATAAGGCATTTTATCCTACTACCAACTGAGAAATTGGTAACAACTTGGACAAAACAAAACAGCAGCTGAAAGGTTGCAGATGTACCAAACACACGTTGGGCGTGCCTCTGATTATAAACGTCCCTTACAGATGCTCCACTGCGTCCTCCCATACACAAATAGAACATGTATTAGTCTTTATTGATCAGAGTAGCACTTTACTTTTTCTAGGATATCCTGGGTATGGCAATTGATGCGTTAAGGAAACGAGAAATAAAAAAAATTGAAGCACTTCATAGATACTAATGCAAACTCCAGTTTATATATCTTTTTGCCCTTTTTAATTTTTTAAATTTTTTTATTAAGTCATGGATATATTTATGCATATGTGGGGTACACTGTGTTGATTTTTGTATACAATGTGACACGGTTACATCATACCAATCAACATAGCTTTTGCCTCATTTACTTGATTATCGTGTTAAGGCATTTATGTTCTACATTTGACAGATTTGACTTGTCTCCTTGCAATATGCTCCATAGGTGTGGTCCCGTTTTTTACCCTCCTTCTATCAAACCTCCCCCTCCCCTTAGCAAATATTTCAAAGTATCCATACATACATCATTACTACCATCTTTTTCTACAACACAAGATTTATTTGTGTATCATTCTTAATCCAATGAAGAGAGTTAACCACACTTTGGATGAAGAAAGCGTAATTCAAATAATTACTACTTGTACAGAAGATTGGAATAATGAGGACTTGGCTACCAAGAGGTGAAGAGAACTCTAAAAGATAAATAAATATTAGATCCACAAATTAGGTGTGAGATAGAGTACCCAAGAATGAAACTCCACTCACTTGATCTGAAATCCAGGTTCATAAGAAAAGACACAAACTTGAGGTGTCGGAAGACAGAAAAATAGCTGTGATGCTGTACTGGTGAAAATTGCAAGAAATCTGCACTCTTGGCTGCCAGAAAATGAAGCCAAAAGGACAGATTTCTTGCACTTTTCACCGGTGCAGTATCACAAAAATTTTCAGAGAAAGCTGCTGGCTACAGAGTCCTCTGCGCCTTGAGCTTGCAGAAGTATGGCCCTGGAGAAGTGGCAAGAATGGCAGGAGCCTACAGAGACTGGAGAAGGCACACACACTTCTGGGGAATAAACACATTGGAACCGAAAAGCAAAAACTATGTAGGGGGCCATAGTTCATTTTTGCAGAGAAAGCAAAAGACAAGGACGCTGGGAGACAATCTATCATTAATCGGTGCAGTTTGCATGAAAAATAATAGAGTTGTTGGTAAATGCATTTGAAACACAGCTTGCAAGAGGGATAGTGTCAGACATTTATCTTTAGTGAGTGCAATACTCACAGCAGTCCTCACCCCACATAAATGACAAAACACAGATATATTCTTTATTGTGCTGTAAGGGACATGTCTTTTAAAAAAATCACATAGCATAACATGAGCAAGGTGATAGCTGACTTTATTCTTCTACTGCTGCTAGCAATTGGAGAGAAAATGCAGACTGATCTGAATATGTAGCTTCACTTAAACCAAAGGATGGAGAGTTTTTAAGAGTTAGAGTTTGAGGATTGTAGGCTATCTCTGCTTACTAATTTCCTTAACTCAAAGAAAAGTAAACTTTTCCTTATATTCATGGCATGAGGTTGTATCACAACTTGGAACAAGATACCTACTAAAGTGATGGTCCTTCCCTGCCTGGCACACAGACTGGGAGACAGAGACATTATCCTCTTTCATGATTATGTTTCAAAGAGATGATCCAGGACTTTTAAAAAATAATCCTGTATTGTAAACCTCTCAAGAGATTTTCAAAAGATTTATGTCTCAAATAGACTGAGAAAGAATACACATTTATAAATTTTCTAAGGGAATGTTCTAGGGAAAGGGAGATCAAGAGCCTAGTGTTGGGAGGATGATAATCTAAGATTCGGTTAAGCTGAAGAGAGCCTTAAGAACTTTCTGGTCACATGTTATGTGTAAATAAGTAATAATTACTTGGCAGTTGTGGAATCAACATGGTTACTCCTTACTCTATACACCTCAAGAGCCAGTGTAAATCTTTGCATATCACATGAGAATAATTTTAGGGCTTCACGAGAAAGATAAACATCCATTAATAGAGATAGAAAACTATGGAAGCCCCAACTCAAGCCTTACCACATTGTAATCACAATTCCTTCATAGAAATTCTACTCTGCATGCCATTTACCCAACATTTTTTTCTCTTACAATAAGAAATAAGGCCTGGTAATGCTGTTACGTGGTGACAGGTCCTTGTATATATGTCTTTATGAGAATAGACTTTGAGGCCTTTGAGACTCCTCTTTTATAGATTTTCTGCTAGGAAACAAACAAAGTTTTTATTTTCATTTCTTCTACATCATGACATTGTTTTCCTTTTTTTGGTAGAGACAAGCTTTTGCTTTGGCACCAAGGAAGGAATTCAAAGGTGAAATCTTAGTTCACTTTAACCTCAAATTTCTGAGCTAAAGCAATCCTCCCACCTCAGCCACCCAAGTAACTAGGATGATAAGCACGTGCCAACACGACACTGAAGTCTTGGCCTTAAGAGATCTTCCTGTCTTGACCTGGGATTGTAGCTGTCTGCCTCCATCTTATGACCTTTCATTAATATCTTAAATTTGAAACAGATAATATCATTGATCATAAACATTTGTATCATCTAACAGGTCATTGATATCATCTAATTAATCAGCTTATTATAATAATTGGCAAGTTCGTCTAGGCCCCCAATTCCTTTTCATATCAAGTATCATAAGTTTATAATGAATATCATTTTTAAAAAGTTAATGCATCAAACCTTAGGACAATCTAACATCTCTCACTTTCAAAAAAATGGTAAATGTATCAAAGTCCATAAAGTTGGGGTTTTATCAAATCTTAGAACACAATCATCTTCCAATCCCCAAATAATAAAATATTTATATCCTTCAATTTTGAACTTTTAAAACAGCAAGTAATAGTCTCTCATTTTTAGGTTTTCTATATCTTTTTCACCAACATCTTTTACTGTATGATAGCACAGTAAGAGAGAACATGGGCAGCCAAAGGAGACTTTGTGCAGGTTCATGGATTATGCCACATTGTTTCCGCATATACCACCAATATTACCACTGTCACCCCTTGAACATGACCTGAGTTGAACTCCTTATATAGTCATTGCAGCTTTTATTGAAGTCTAGAGGTCTACAAAAATGCTGATCTCTCAGGTGGGCACAGAGAAGTCTTCCCTCAGGGCATTGTCCATTGGCTGGTGATCTGGTGGAATAAAAGTGAACTCAGTATCTTCAGAATTCTGAACCAATTATATATACATGTGATATGCAGGACTGACTACCTGCTCCCCTAGCCCTTTTGGCTGGTGTTTACCAGTGTATTGGCTTTAACTATCTCATGAAGGGGACCTTCCCAGTATGGGGGAAACCCAAAGCCTATTGGTCTATAGGTTGGCAGGCACATTTTCCATCTTCAAGTACATATCATGGCTTGCCTTGGACTGTGACCATCATCTGCCTCAATGTTATTATCATTTACATCAGCTCAACCATGTCTTTCTTTATGGACAAGGTCATTCAATGGTCCATAAACAGAGAAAATAAGTCTTCAGCACACATTTTCTTCATCAATTCTTCTTCGGGACTTTGATCCTAATGAGGGGAATTATGTCTGCAACATCTCTTCCATGTTAACAGGTCAGTCAATTAGTTTGTGTATCTGAAGTCATTTTATATGATAGTATGTAGTACTATTCTATGACAGTAAGACAGAATTTCTGGCTCCTGGATAATAAAGCTGTTATTATTGCCACATTCAGATAATCGGTTGCTTCAAAAAATGGTCATGTTTCTTTTTCTTATATTATTACACAAAGCCCTAAACCTTGGATGAATCTTTTACCCTTCTAGTAGCCTTCAAATTATCTTTCCCTGAACTGGTTCATCTAACCTTTTTCACTAAATTGATGATCAAGAATTATATTGTTCAATTTTTAATTCTAGATCAAATAATCATTCTGCTAAATGCTACAGGAGTGGTAGTGGTAGGTTGTTAGTTCATTACAAAAAGCTGTATAAAATGCAATATTTTCAGACAACAAATGGTTGCCCCTGGAAAATAGTCAGATTGCTCAGAATTCTAGCGGGGGGCAGTGGGGGCTCCAAAACTTAAGAAATAGTTCTTCTTCTTCTTTTTTTTTTTTTTTTTGTAGAGACAGATTTTAACTCTATTGCCCTCGATAGAGTGCCGTGTCGTTACACAGCTCACAGCAACCTCCAACTCCTGGGCTTAGGCAATCATCTTGCCTCAGCCTCCCGAGTAGCTGGGATTACAGGCGCCGGCCACAATGCCCAGCTATTTTTCTGTTTTGCAGTTCGGTTGAGGCCGGGTTTGAACACATCACCTTCGGTATATGGGTCCGGCGCCCTACTTGATGAGCCAAAGGCGCCTCCCCAGTTCTTTTCGTTTATAATCTTGTCCATGTATTATATGAACTGAACTTCTCAAACAAAAGTTGTATAGAGAATGTCCATAAAAAATCCTAGGTAAGTTCTATCAGCTAGCAATAACAAGAACATTATTGAATTTTTTTTTCTGTTGTTTCACGAAGTATTTATCTAAGCAGATGTCTTGTATTCTCAGTAAAGAGGATTTGTGCTATGTGTAGCTGCATACCTACACTGGAGTATAACTCCAGATCATCAGATGACTGTGAAACCCATCACCTAGAGATCCTCAGTAGAATATACTCTGATAGTAGAGTAGCACAAACCGTCACTGTGAAATTCCATAAATATTGACGAGGGAGGCAGCAAAGTTGAACAAGGCAGAGAATAATGTGTTCTCAAACTGTCCTAAACAATAGGAAGAGTCTGAAGTATTTTCCTACTAAAGACATAAAATGTTACTTCTTGTTATGGAATCTGTAAAGTGTCGTAATAAAAGAAATGTAGTGGTACTAATAGTAATAACAGTATGTATTATAGCTATATGAGTTGCAGCTATTTGCAAAGATAAAAGGTCTTGTTTTGTTTCTGTACTCTGTAAGCCTGGTGATCGGCCAAATAGTTGACCAAAGGACTGTCTTCCAGCATTCCAATCATATTTTCCATTTCTCAGATTCTCTTTTATATTCCAAATGATGTCAGATTCATGATGCTCTGAGGCAAACTAGTGATTTGATATTTCCTGATTTTCATTTCTTGGAAACACCTTCTCATGAATAACTGAATGCTTTATGGCTATGTACTTTCAATTAATGAATATCTGTCTCCTACAAAATAGAGATGAGTGTCAGAAAGGTAATGACTTCTCTAGGGGCCAGGATTGCTCTGGGATCAACTCAGACCTTAAGGAAAGCAAAACCTGAAAGAGCTAAAGGTAGATGATTAAAGACACTTCTCTACCAATCCCTTCCCAAGTCAATAATCTGGAAGGAAAGATCGTTTCATCTATTGCCTATATGTTCTAGCTA
>CAUYRH010013541.1:0-10203 GCA_963574655.1 Perodicticus potto | reverse complement strand
AGAAACCACCTTCTTTTATGCTTCTGACTTGGAAATTTCATCTTGCTCACTCTTCTTCAAACTACTTTAAATTCTAAATCAGTCAAGAAATGCCATAAGCCAGAATTTTTTAAGACAGATTCTCCTTAAGCTCATTGTGATCTCAAGCACTCTTCCTACCACAGCCTCCCAAAAAGGAAGAATTATAGGCTTGAGCCACCACAGCTGGCCTAAGCCAGAACTTGATATGTATAACTCCACTTAGAAAGTGAAAGTATATTCAAATACATGTACTGGTGAAAGTTAGTTACATTTAAGCAATATATTCAAGGGTATAGAATGTGGTTCTTGAGAGATTCACAGAAAGATCTTTTGTTGTTAAAATTGTTCTAATTACTAAACCAAAGTACAACATATAAAATTGAGTTTATGCTACAACAGGAATTTTGTTAGAGCATTGTCAGAATAAATGCATTGTAGCATTTACTACATAGATATCTCAATAACAATTAGCATAACCAGTCTCAAATACAGGATGAAGTAGGCATGTTTGGTTTTTTTTTAATTGATTTCTTATGGATAAAGAGAATGTGAGAGATAGTAATTTTCTACTCCGTCCTATTACTAGTTTAATAAGAAAGAACACCAAGAGAAAAATTAATGAAGAAATTGAACAATAAATATAGAGAAACAGTAAAACTTCACTTATAATAAAATTAATGCAAATTATGTGATGAGATCCCACCTTTTCTTACCACAATTGTGGCTGTTTCAAAATAAAAATATGAATTAAAGTGAAAAAAATTAGTGTAATTAAAAGTTCGGGGAAAATGAGCCTTCTCTTATAATGCTACTTGTAGTATGAATTGGCACCATCTTTCTGAAAGTCAATTTGGCAATTTGTATCATTAAAATCTGTAAAATGTAAAATCTACTTCCAGGAATTTATCCAGAGGAAATTGTTGTGGATTGTGGACATATGTAAAAATTGAAGTACTGCCCGTAATATGGACAAACCAAAAATAACTCAATGCCCAAAAAAAGGAAATTAATTAAATGATGTCATATTTGTATATTGGACAACTCCCCACACATTTTAGAAGGACACGTACTTATTTATTATGCAAAGATGTTCACCCACATTTTTAAGTAAAAAATGACCTTGTTACAAAACAGGATTATTATATTTTTGTTAAAACAAATTATATGTATATAAGTAGTATTTTATATGGGTATTTAAATTAAAATTCTATTTTTTGCATATTTATACTTACTAAATTCTACATAATACATTTATCCATTCATTATTCCAAGTGCTAAGGATATTGCAATGAAAAACTACCTTTATTGCTGCCTTCATGAAGGCCACAGACAATGAACATATAAATGAATATGAATGCATATTATTTTTGTAAAGCAGTTTCTATAGTTCTGTTTTAAAAGATGATAAGGAACAAAGTACATTTTACAGCATGTAGGACATGGAAATATGTCAATAGAATGTGGAAGATATGCTCATGATCTTCATTTTCTGCTTCTATGTGGCAAAAGTTTTTTTGAGACTTAAAACATGTGTAAAAAATCCGTTTGGTAAACATTTTCTTCCACAGTCATACATGGAAGCACACATGGGACAATGTGCACTTTAACTGACCAAGAAATAGGAAACCTGGGATAATCCTAATTCTTACCTATCAAGTAACCTTGGGCAAGTCAACTGACCTCCTTGTGCTTCTGGTTCTTCATCTGATAAAGAAATAATTATATCTTTCAAACATACTCTGCACAGTACAAATGAAATGATATCCTGAGGGACAAAAAGTGCTTTTTTTTTTTTTTTTGTAGAGACAGAGTCTCACTCTTTCGCCCTCAGTAGACAGCTCACAGCAACCTCCAAGTCCTCCAACCTGTCTCAGCCTCCAAGTAGTTGGGACCACAGGCGCCCGCCAGAAACACTGGGCTATTTAAAAAGTGCTTTTAAAATAAAAGGTATTCTAATGTGTGCAAATGCATGCGTTGACAAAAAAATAAATAAATAAAGGCCTACTAAAAGCAACTTAAAAATAATAGTAATAGTGGTAGCTATCATTATTTGAAAACCTGTAAGCTACACCCAGGCTAGATGTTTTAAATATATGATATCTTTTAAATATTCTAACACATGTCTGAGTCAGGTATTGTTATTCTCATTTTATAGGTGACAGAAACAAGATTCAAAAAAGTGGATTGTTCATGATAAAACAGCTAATACACATGTATGTGACAGAACTCAGATCTATAGACCTTTAAAACTCATTAGCTTTTTTCTACGTATCCATAGGCTTTAGATGTCCTATTTAAAAATAAATAAATAAGTAGTGTCAAAACAAGGGAATTCTCAGGTTGAAGTGAAATTTTTCATTCAGTAAGTTCTCTTCACTCATCCAAACTTGGCAATATAAGATGAAAATTAAATGATTAGCTAGCCAGTAGAAAATAGAAAAAGTAAAAGAAAGAAACTTAAATAGGTTAAAAAACACAAATGCTTTGTGATACTGCTTCATTTTTACATTAAAAATTGTATTTTTGGCATTTCACGAAGGAAAATGGTCTTTTCCTAAACAACCTCGCAATCACAAACACAGGGAATGAAAGCATTAAACTTGAAAGGTCTAATGCTGAGGGTTTAGTAGAGTTTTGGAAAGAGTGAAGAAATTTGCATTCTAATCCCAGTAATTCTACTTTTTAGACAATACAACCTTGGTCAAACCATGTGTTCTTCTGGTCTCCATCACCAACTTCATATCTGAAATTGACTTCAAAAGGCTGGGGGGAGGAGCTCATACATTCCTAAACATAAAAATATTTTAAGCATCTAGAGTTCTTTGCCAATGTCAAGGACAACTGATGTTTACTGTCCTGAGGTTACTAGGTGGATAAAAAGGTAGAATTCTCCCTCCAAGAATTATATTTCTAATGTGTTTGCCCATGTTGAAAAGAATAGCAAGAGGTACCAACACAATAGAAAATTTTTTTAAATACATGGTTTTAGTGATTTGAACTCTGCTTTCCAGAGCTAATGAAGGTAAACAACATATCTGGGCTCCCCCCACACCCCTCACCTTCCCCTACCCAGCCCTGTTCAGAAAGATTTTACAGAACTCTACTTGATATGTGTATATTAACCACAAGGGACTATACAATGGCTTTACAAAAAGCTTTGGACAGATGATTAAAAGTGGGCTAAACATAAAAGAAAATACCTTCCAAGTCATTATGGGTTTAATGCCCACTGAACAGATTTCCCCTTTGGGCCTGCTTTACCCAGAAGAAGGCATCAGAAAAACAAATTAATTAAAAAAGAATCTTTTGCATCAAGGCTGAGGCAATGTTCTCTAGGGTTAATGCAGCACCCTCACAAAAGCAAGTCCCAGGATGTTTTCATAGCATAGATTTCCAAAGAAAGTTAAAATTCTCCTTCTAGACTTAGAAGGTTTTTGGAGAGTATAAGGCATGTGTTTTTAAAAGTTTCCTTAAGAATTCAGAGTTGTTCTTTCCTAGATATTTGAAGATATATATAAAATATATATGCACACACACATATATGTTTGTTTAAACAAGCTTAATTATTCTTACTCATATGCTCTACAACCCTACGTATATTTGGCCTGTTTGGGTTTCCATTTCATTGTACATTTAGCAATGTTTAATGTTTTAATTGTATGAGGCTTGATGAACAAAAATGTATGTCTGCTATATCTAATAGAAGTGCATTTCATTGACATAAAAATGTCTATCTGACTCATTTAATTAGTGTTACAATAGAAATTACCTAAAATCATACAAATTAATAGGATTAAAAAACTAAGATTATTTTCATAAAATTATTATTTGACTGTCTGCGTTATCACGATTTTAACATTCCAGGTATCCAAAAGAAGTTGCACAAACATATTACTCAAGTAACTTATTCCAAACACAATTGTGTCTTTGAAAAATACAAAACTATGATAATCTGATAGAACTTCCAACATATAATTAATGTCAAGAGATGAAAATAATGGGATGGACTTTATTTCTAAAGATACAGAGTTGAAAACTGAATTGTAAAGATGATTTTATTGGATGAAACAAACAAATAGTTATGGAGAATGAGACCTTATTAGACTCCACTCTGTTTTATTCTCTGGATCTAGTATACTAGTTACTCTCTGTCCTGTTCATTATTTAAAAGAAAAATTCTCAGGATTTTGACTGGGAACAAACCCACTGGGAGTGGGGAACTCGAGTCCTTGGGACCATATGTGTGGCCTCCAGATCCCCAAGTGTGGCCCTTCAACCAAATTTGAATTTGACAGAACAAATCCCTTTATTAAAGGGATTCAGTCAAAAGGCCACATTCAAGGATCCAGAAGGCCACTTGTGGCCTGAAGGCTACAGGTTCCTCATCCCTTCTGCCCCAAGGGATTTGATTTATTCTTGATCCCATACTAAGTTTCTTGGGAGTTCCTAAGTTAGGTAGAAACAATTCTCACCTCTGCTGGCTTCTATCCTTGATCGTGTCCATTTCAAATTATAATTTCCCTTGTTAATCTGATCCTACTTGCTTTCTATAATTCAAAAATCATACAAAATACCTGGTAGACTTATAGAATCCTTTCTTTTCTTTTCTTTCTTTCTTTTTTTTTTTCTTTTTTTGTTGAGACAGAGACTCTCTCACCCTGGGTAGAGTGCAGTGGTATTAGAGCTCACAACAATCTTTTCTTGCTTTTAAAATACACACACACACACACACACACACATATAATTTCAATAGGACTCTGGGACCATAGGAGGGACTTAGTAGGACCAATATATTGGCTAAATCAAGGAGATAACATCATATTATGTTGACCTTACTTTTCATAAAATTGTACAACACAGGGACTTACAGGAAAATAAAAATGTGTGCTCATTCTGCCATTTTGAACCTGAAGTCTGAATCACCCACTAGGAATTTTAAAGACCCTTTTCTTGGTTCTATGTACTGGTTGTAATTGCTTTAGAAATCTCAAAAAAATCAGGATTGGTTATTTAAAAGTGTATCACTCTGGCATCTGTGTTCTTTGTGAGATCAGCCAAAAACTTCAGTAATTTATTAATATGCAAGATTCTCCAGACATGGTTAAATTAAAATAAGGATATTAACAGTTTCCCCAGATGGGAGATAAGAGAGATTATGAGGTTAAAGCCAGAAAATTATAATTCTTGGACTATTCCCAATGTATTTGCATTTGCTTGTTGATTGCTTTCATCACAAAATAAAACTAAAGGCCTTCTGCACCCAAATGCGAAAGAAAAAATTCTTTACTGAGAAAAAAATTAAAAATATGAATTGCTATTTTTAGAAAAGTCTTTTTAAAACATTTTGGTAATTTCTAATTTGAACTGACTGAAGCCTAATCGGGTACGAAGACATTTGCAGAAAATTTATAGGTAAAAGCAGAACTTACTCTGTACTTTGGATTAAACGTCTATTAAAATGAGCAACACCCACTTACTTATAAAGGGGTGCATATACATCTACAAAACCAAAACAAAACTTTTCTTCCAGAGATTCATTCTCCACTATTTCAATAATCCACCATGGCAAAATAATATTTATAATATACCTTAAAATTAAAATAAGCATCCATATCACCTGGAACCTCACTGGAAAGTATTCATTATAATAAAATAAACTGGTCATAATTTGATAAATTTGAACCTATGTCTGTTCATAGACCAGTGGCAAAATTTTGTCTTCATGACATCCATTCCTTATAAGATCAGCTCCAAATTTTTTTCCTTAGCATTAAGGGCTCTTCAGTTCCAGTCTCTACCCGTTTTGTAGGTCTTGTCTCTCATTACTTACCAAATAAATTCTTAAATCTAAGAATCTTCTTTCCTTACTTGTTCATTTGCTGGTTTATTCATTTAGTAAATGTTCATTAAGCCCCTACCGGGTTATCAGGCATAATCTAGGTACTAGGGACAGACACATCAGTGAAACAACAGACAAAAATTACTAATATTATGGAACATATATTCTTTGGGGGGCAGGGAAAGACATAAATTTAAGCATATATTTAATAAATATGGAAATTATAGGTCAGAAACTAAGGATGATGGGAAAGTTGACCAGAAGAAATGGTCGGGGTAGGAGGGTGCAATTGATATAGCTCAAGCCCTTGGCTCCCATGAAAGTGCTTCACAATTTCTCCAACCTATAGTGACCACTCCATCTTATGAACAACTGTAGCACTACCTGACAATCTGTATCCTTCATCTGGCTTTTCTTATGTTGTGATAGGCAGTCAACTGGGGAAAGGAATCTAGGAGTCTAGCTCTTTCACTGGGAAACCATGTGACCTGTTTGAGTAGTTTTCTAATTTTTCAAATGAAGGAGTTTTACTACATGTCCTACTTATTTTGAACTGAAACATCATAATTTTTTGTGTATATATTCTTCTCCTCCCAACAATTTGGCAATAAGAATATGCCTTTCATATGAGTTCTTCCTTTTAGAACTATTCATGCATTTAATATGTAATAAGATCTAAATTATATTAGTTTATTTGCTAATAAAAATAATTTTCACTTTCATCATAAAATTCTATTCATGAAAAATAAGCGTTTTCAGTCATGCAAACTTTTCACTGGCTGCAAATATTTTACATATATCTCTTTCTCTCCCCGCCCACCCCAGAGTAAGATGTAGATGTTAAAAGAACTTAAGTTCAAGAACTCATAATTCTCAAAACCTATCTGTAAGGTGCAATAAATACAAACGTTTTGTTTGTATCTCATTCTTTCTAGGAAAATCTGCCCTTCCAAGGCTTTCATCACATACGCAGTTTGTATTGGCACAAAATCCATCCTAGTCACTAGCCAATCAAAAAAATTGCGAAAGAAATAAGTCCAAACTATACTGTCTAGATCAATGTCTCTCAAACTTTAATGTGTAGTGTGTTTTAACTCTTTTTATTAAATCATAGCTGTGTATATTAAGGCAATCATGGGGTACAATGTGCTGGTTTTATATACCATTTGAAATATTTTCATCAAACTGGCTAACATAGCCTTCACTGCATTTTCTTAGTTATTGTGTTAAGACATTTATATTCTACACTTAATAAATTTAACATGGACCCTTGTAAAATGCACCATAGGTGTAGTCCCACAAATTATCCTCCCACCCCCCATCCTCCCTGCTCTTCTCCCCTCCAGTACACTTGAACTTATAGTAAAACTTCGATGGCACACTTAAATTATGTTGATTTAAAAAAGGAGTTTAAAAAAGGAATATGTTTACTCTGATTTGGACTTCTTTTAAAAATAATTTAACTAATTAAATTATCGTTAAAATTTTTCATTGCACACCATTGTACTGTGGCACACTGGCTAAAAATCACAGGTATAGAGGAATCACCTGAGCATCTTATTAAAATGCAGAATCTGACTCAGTAGAATGTGGGTGGGAGTGCCTGCATTTTTAACAAACTCTATAGTGATGACAATCTGCTTATTTAAAAATGGCATTGAGTAACAAGAATCTAGAAAAAAATTGTTATTTTATATCCTCAAGATAGAAATCTGATTTTGGCCACCTTTACTATCACTGAATTATTGAGGTTACTTTTTTCCCCATTTAAAAAATGTTTATTTTCTTATGCTCTGCTTTATTTAGCGGGAGTTCTATGAACAGAATCATATTCATATTATTAATTTGTCATATTAGACTGAGGTAAAAGACATAGTTACATTATGTTGCTAAATTAACTCTAAGTGGAAAATAGTCCCTCTGAAACAGTATGCAGTACCTGGGTTCTAACCATCTTTAAAAAACAAAGTTTGAGGCTCAGTGCCTGTAGCTCAAGCGTCTAAGGTGCCAGCCACAATACCAGAGCTGGTGGGTTCAAATCCAGCCCCGGTCTGCCAAACAACAACAATAACTACAACCAAAAAATAACCGGGCATTGTGGCAGGCACCTGTAGTCCCAGCTACTTGGGAGCTGAGGCAAGAGAATCACCTAAGCCCAGGAGTTGGGTTGCTGTGAGCTGTGATGCCAAGGCACTCCACCCAGGGCAACAACTTGAGGCTCTGTCTCCAAATAAATAAATAAAAACAAAACCAAAGTTTGATTGATTTAAACAACATCAGAGATGTCAGGAATGGAAAAAAAAGAAGCATCATTTCCAAAAACCTTCCAAGACTTCACCAAATATTTGGTATAGGTTTTTGTAATTATCACAACTACCATTTCTAGATAAGTTGTTATGAAAATAGTGCCTGCACACAGTGTTTTGACCTCTATGCTCTGTCCAGATGAGAATGAGTAAGGAGAGTTCAGCCAATCAGGCAAGGCTGGAGCAGGGAATGGTCCTATTGCTCACATGAGAATGAAAATTTGAAGATAAAATAATTACTCAAATGCTGCCTGAGACAGAGTGTCATGGTTGAGCCACAAAGGTTGTGAGCATAGGTCATCAAGGCCATTCTGGATCTGAATTCAAGATACAGACCTAAGTAGACATTAAAAATAATAATAAGAGGAGAATAGAAAACCGTGGTTCAGAAAGGGTATAACTAGCCAAGCTCTTCATCAGTGTGGGTATAAAGCAATGTGCACACCATGTTCACCACCCCTATAGATAATGTGAGTAGATCAGATCTATTTTTAGGACATGAGATTAATAGTATAGTAGATTATTCATTTTATTTAAACTCTTATTTTAAAATAAAATAGCTTTCTCTATGTATTTATCATATTATCTAAGTTAGAACATTTCAAATGTATAGATAAATAACCACTGTCCATGAAAATAACATTAGAATTGTCTTTGTAGGTTAAATAATGAAAAACAATTTGCATTCATGTCTGTAAATTTCTGAAATGATTAACAAGTAAAAATGAAATTTTCCTCTACTCCTGTTCCCTAGTCCAGTTAAGGAAGTCAATTTACTTTAGGCAATAATACCATTGGAAACAATGGTTAGTCTGGCTACTGCTAACACTTACTGTATTTGCTTAGAAATCTGTGAAGTTTTATTACTGTTTTCTTGTACAATGTACTATTGCTTATCAAAATCTCTCATCTCTCATATTCTTTTATCAGTTGCTTATGATTTCTGTCCAAAACACTAAGAGGCAGGACATTGTAGTATACACCCATAATCCCAGCACTTTGGGAGGCCAATGCAGGAGTAAGGAGGCTGAGGCAGCAGTGAGCTGTGATTATGTTCCTGCAGTGACAGAGAAAGCCCCTGTATCTTAAACACACATACATAACTCTAAGAACCTTTAGCCTAGATCCGTGTTCACATGTTCAAAGGGATTAAGGTGACCCTGCTTCTTAATTCATCCACCATCACTTTTGATGTCTAGACTCGAAATGTCCAGCTGCCATCGCATAGCTGTCAGAGCAACTGAGATTTCAGATTATGGTGAAAAAAGATTTTTCATGTGTTTAAAAGAAAAAACAATCAGGGGAGGAGCCAAGATGGCGGTCTGTAGCCAGCTTTCTGCAGACGTTCCCATCCAGAAGGAGAGTTAAAGGACAGAATTTAGCAAGAAAGCCAACGGTTTGGAACTGAGCCAAAAGAGAAGGTTGAAGAACGCACATCAACCCGCTGGAGTGACCTGCGACCCCAAGGATACAAATAAAAGGTACAGAGCACATCACCAAGCGGACAGGAGTCCCCTCCCCCATGAGAGCCGCTTGCAGTATACGCCATACCTCCGTACAAAGAAGCCAGCAGAGTTCAGATGTCCTCCCACTCTACCCTACGGGAGAGACCCTCTAAAAACTGGACCTCCTTCCCCTACTAGGGTGCCGCGGCACTCTCCTGCCAGGCATAAAACTGTATAAAAACTGTATATATTCTCTACCTGCAAGTTGGAACTCCCGGCACTCCCCTCCACTCTCACCCTGAGGTCTGGAGGCCTGTCCCCCACGGAGTCCAGATTCTTGGACACTTTCTCGAGGGGTGTGGACAGGATGTGGGGTGTTGCCAGTCTGTGCTGTTTTCCCGGCTTGGGAGCAGTGAGAGGAAAGTGAGCCAAGAGGTGGCCAAAGTGGAGAGGCGGTCCCCTGAGGTACCAAGCGGCAGCACTGAGAAAGCTTTGTTAAAGTTTGGCCGACCCCACCTGGCCCTCAGGGGATGACAGCTCAGAGAAAGGGCTGAATCTCACAGACTGAGTCAGGACTATTAGCAGCCCAGCA
>CAUYRH010013540.1:0-27996 GCA_963574655.1 Perodicticus potto | reverse complement strand
ATCAGAAGTAGAAGAGCAGGATGTTGGCACTCTGCCTGTGTCTTGTGCTTGGGAAAGTGGAATGAAACGTCACCCAGCAACTTGTGCTTCAACTAGTATTAATGTGTAGATATCATTCTTTAGCTGTTAATTGCAAGTTTAACTTGAATTAAGGGATTTGGGGGGATGATTTAACTTAATTATTGCTAATTTTGAAATGTCTTTCTAAGAGTAGGGTTGGCACAGATGCAGCAAGCAATATGTAAGATTAGGAGATGGGGTCACACTTGTCTGTGTTCCTATGGAAACTATTTGAATATTTGTTTTATATCAATTTTTATTCACTTTTCAGACTTGCTATGAAAGAGCACCCCTCTGCTGCTCGGCAAGCATTTGTAGCTTGTACAGTGGCAGAATGGGCCAAAGGCTTAGTGTTGTGACCTGTTTTAAGAATACGGTATCTTGAAATTAAAAAAAAAAAAAAAGAAAGAAAGAAAATGTGGATACAATTTACCAAATGGAACTGGCTGAAGTGCAGAATTGTGACTCTCTGAAAGACGTGTTCAAGTCAAGCAGCCTTCCTAATTTCTATGCATCTCTCCCCTCTGAGACATATCCTAATCTCAGGAACCATGCACTCAAAATGGCAACCATCTTTGGTAGCACTTATGTCTGTGAACAGTCTTTTTCCAGAATGAAACATCTGAAATCTCCAACCAAATCTAGACTAACTAATGCACACTTGCATCACTTGTTACGACTAGCAGTGAAAAATATGGAACAAGACATTGACCATCTCATTAGCCAAAAAGGAGGTCCATAGTTCCCATTGAAATACTGGTAAGTTTGTTGATTTAACTTTATTTGTTCTTCATTTTAAATATCGTATGTTCCCATTTTATTTTTTTACTTCAAAATAAGATATGTGGCGTGTGCATAGGAATTTGTTCATAGTTTTTTTTTTAAAACTCTAGTCTGGCCTGCCAACAGTCTGAAGGACACTGAACTGGCCCACTGTTTAAAAAGTTTGAGGACCCCTGCCCTAGTCCTTTCAGGAAATTTTAGCTGAAGGCACAGACATGCCAGTATTGTTTTTATTCTCTATTATTCATAATCTTAACTAATTAGGTTTGATATAAAATGCTGCTAATAGTTATAATCTGCTACGATCTTTCATCTCCCATAGGGCTTTATCATTTGATATCACTTCACATGTGTTTGTGAATGTGGTTAAGAGGAGTTTGTATTATTACTCTTATTTGGCTCTGAGCTCTTCTCGGGCTGATTAAAAACACCTCATTAGGGCCTTTTTGACAGCAGAAATGCTGAATGTGTTATACTTAGTTGTCTCTGTATTTTGCCAATGTGTTGTCCACATGCAAAGCATCCAAGCTCTTGAACAACTTGGAGACCTGGGCTACTCAGGAGCCCCGTCTACTGGTGCGCTCTCCCACTCACCTCTTCACGGCTCCTGCTTCCTCATGACCAAGGCCGCCTCAGTGTTCCGAGCGTCCTCCTGCTATCTGTCAATCTCCCAACTTCTGAACTATGTTGACAGCAATAGTGGCTCTTACTGTGTGGCAGATCCCGGACCGAGAACCTCAGCATCAGTTAAGGCTCACAGAAATTAGGAGGTGTGTACAGATGGAAAAATGGAGACCCAGAAAAGCTGAGCAACTTTCCTGAAGTCACACAGGCAAGCAGTGGACACAAGATTGAAACCCAGGTCACTCTGGCTATAAGATTTAAGCTTTTGATTCTAGTGGATGCAAAGCTTATGTAGGGACTCGGTTCTAAAGTTGGTGCCAAACTGGAAAGTTGAGAAAAGCCAAAGTTGGCCTGGAAATCTCTCAAATCTCCCTTCAAGTACCACACAGCCGTCACCTCCCAGAGACCCCAACAGGGTCACACCACAGCACAGATCGCGTCTTTGGGTGTGCAATAGATGCAGGGGTTGTTTCATGTTTAGGATCCACACTGCACAAAGGTGGTGGAACTACACTCAGTACTGCGAAAGCTTACTCCATGGAAGTAGGGGAGGGACGCCAGGCCCTGCCTCTGTCTCGGATCCATTTGAATGCAGATGCTCAGCAAAGATAGAATGAACTGAGCAGATACACTACTCTGGGGTGATCTGAGATGTCAGGGAATGCCCTCCACTGAGGGAGAACATCCCAACTAAACTGCATATGTAGAAGGTTTACACTGTTTAAAATGCAGTCATCTCCACCCATCTAAGAGAAGGGCACTGTTAAAGGTCAAAGAATCAGACAAAAATTCCTGAAACATCAGCAAAGTGACAGCTTTGACTTTTAGGTAGAAAACTGACAGCTTTGGGGGTCAGTGCTGATCAAAATATATTCTAAGAACCAAAGTTATCTACCAAATCCAAGATGGTTAGGAGATTTCACAAGAAGTAGAAGGGCAGAAGAAATGTCCACAATGTTTAAATTCTGCTCTCACACTCTCTCCTCAAATTTGCACGTCAACAGAGGCCACCAAAGACTCTTGTACCGTCTGGGTGTCTTTTATTCAGTCAATGAGAAAGGGTAGATTTGGACCAACTCATTGCTATTCAGGACAGGACTTTCTTGTAGGTGGAGTTCTCCTGAGGAGCCACATAGAGGCTACAGGCCAAACCACACATCACTGCCTAAGGAATGGGCCCTGAAGCCCTGCTTAATGAGTTGCAGACAGGTTATCAAGACTACATAGTAAAAATATGGTGGCCTAAAGACAAGAAACAGCTCTGGCTCCTTCATTAGCCAGAAGGATATGGGAACAAAGGCAAAGAAGGGTATGGGAACAAAGGGAACAAAGGGCAAAGGTGCTCACAGACACCTCTCTACCACAATGCTTTTGTTTCCTAACTGTGATGTATTAACTCTGCTAGAATGAATTTTTGCTGAAGCAGTTTTTTGTAGTTCTAAAAACAGTTGTGCGTGGTGTAAAACAAGGTTCCTGTTGCCCTCTGACTTGAGAAGCATAATGAAAGATGTAGCTCGGGTTTACTTAGATGGGCTCCATGTCAGGTGCCTAATCCCTGTTATCTTATTTTACAGATGAGGAAGCTGAGGGGTAGAATCATGAAACAGCCTGCTGGAGGTCACTAAGCTGGCAAGTGACAGAACTGGACTCTAATGGAAGACTTTTGTCCTCCTGCAGGTCAACTGGTCACTTTTTTCAAGTTCATGGACATATTGCCTCCTGCCAGAGATGATAGAAGGATATTTAAGATGCTTTTTACTGGGTCCCTCCCAATGTGACTTCAAAAGATAATGATTATTTCCATGCGAAGAATATTTTTAAAAATATTAACATTTCAAACCATTATCTTTTGCAGATAGCTTTCACATCCAGGAAGGCTGTAAGAGGTGCCTATGTGCTTATGTGCTGGGGAGTATTTCCACCTCACTCACTGGCAGGCTGGCCTGAACTCCACGTGCCCCACACCAGGCATTGCTTGAGAGTTTTACTGATATTGTTTGTTTTTGCCCGTGGTTTGCAATTTCTCAGACCTACTTTTCAAAGTTTTCTCAGGTAAGATCAGCATGGAACTGTGGATCTTACTGACCATCTGGAGACACCCTGAAGAGGGTACGTGTCTATTTCTTCCAGGAAAAGATTTGGCCTCCCACCCTAGCAAAGTTGTAGGTAGGGCAATTATACAGGTATGTATGAGTGTTTGCTAAAGCTCACGGGCCTGGCAACTCAGAGTGCCTGGTACTCTAGTTTCCTTTTAGGAATAACATTTTCAGCTCTTTGTTATCTGGCTCTGTGAGAAGAGGCCAGTGAGAGAAGTCATATTGATGGATGCTCTAAGGACCATATAGCCCACTCCCATTTTGTGATTACGGGAGATTATCAGATGCTACATGTTGGACTCATTTAACAGACGAGGAATCTCTGCCTCAGAGAAATCGTCCACATTCCGAAAGCTAACGTGAAGTGGAATTAAATACTCAACACTCAGCCTTCCTGGCTCCTAGCTCAGCCGGCTCCATCATCCCACATGGTTACAATGATACATCAGAAAACAGCAAGAAGAAAAAACTCCTGATGCTTAAACATTTTAGTCTTCACTATTTTAAAAATAAGTTCATAGTTGTTCTCATTATTGTCTGAAACCCCTAAAATGTATTTCCTTTCGTTCTATAACCTTAACATAATCATAAAATTTGGAGTGATAAAAATAAAACAACATATCCTTTGGGAAGCAAGACCTGAGCCCTTATTCGAAATATCCTTTATAGTAACATTATACATAAGTCACAAGCATAATGGTTAGAAAGAAGTAATATAAAAGCAAAAATTATCCCAGGTTTTCCCCTGTATCTTTTTGTTATTTAATCACCCACCTCTTCTGTCATCTATGTTTAGCCAAAGCAAGTGAAGTGCAGTGAAAATATTTATTTGTCATGCAACAAACAAAAACCCAGATAACAAGTTCAAGCTTTTACAAAATTGGCAAGACTTTTGATTTTGAATAGGCACAGCCATAGCTTACAATCTGCTAATCTTTAAAATTATACAATCTTACTAGGAAAATAATTAATATTTGTAATGCATTAATCTGTAGAATGTTAAATATTCGGTTTGACCATATTAAGAAACTTAAATTTTTGCTGGATTAAAAAATGTAAAACATCAGAATAAAGAAGAAGTAGTAGTTAAGGTCCACATTTTAATGTATTTGAATAATGGGTATTCTACTGTATTTAGAATACACAGAAAACCATAAAGGAGAAAATATAAAGTTGCCATAAACTAACTGACAACAAAATCTGTTATTATTTTTATTATATTTTCTCCAGGTTTATGTAAATGCATGTGAAAATACACATCTGTAAAACTGGGATAATAGTCTATCAGTTTTATACCAGGATTTCTGACTAAATTATAACATCATTGTGTTTCTATATTAATGGTCTTCAAAAACATTTTTAGGAGACTTATTTTTAAGGACTATCATATATGGGTAGACTTAAATATAATTAACCATTTCCTTCTTTTGGGGGGTGAAAAATATAATTGATTCACATTTTTCATAATTATATGAAAGTGGGATGAACAATCTATTAAAAAAAAATCTGACGTGTGATCTGCAGATGATACTCCACCTTCCTGTTTCAGCTCAAGGGTTGGTTTTTTTTTTCATGGCATATTTACAGGAATATCACTGTTTACAATGGCCCCTAAGTAGAGTGCTGAGAGCTGATCAGAGTTCCTAAGTACAAGAATGCTGGGATGAGCCTTATGGAGAAGATATGTGTGTTACATAAGCTTTGTTTAGGCATGGGTTATTGGGCTGTTGGTGGTAAGTTCAATGTTAATGAATAAAAAATCTATATTAAGTAAGGCATCTTAAAACTGAAACCCATATAAAATAAGGTTAAGTGTTGATAGGCTGATGAATATTTTGTGACCAGAGGTTGACAGGAACCTGTATTTCCCCTAGGAACTGAGTGTCTGCCATGACTTTATAGAATATTACTCTGGTGAATAATGAGAGTTGACTATAATTGATGACAAATCATCATCATGTAACAAGAACTGAAGAATCAGAAGAAAAGGAAATTCTGAGAGAAACAGCCTAGTTTCACGGAAGGTAGGCATGGGGGAGGGTATGCCCTAGGGCAAGCACCATTATTCTCAATTCACAAGTGCCAAGGTTAACAGCTATTCTAGGCAAAGAATTGGTACTGAAGATTAGTACAATTGTTTTGTAAAGGCTTTTGCATTCCCAAGATGAAATAGGCTGCCTGTTCTTTTAGAAGAGACTTTTCTGTTTCACAAATGTAAAACTGAACAATATTCTTCTGTTTGGATACTCAATTCAAAACAGAAAGAGTCGGCCTACATTCATAAAGAGTATGGAACTATTCCAGAGAAATTATATTATTAGAAGAAATATTTTCTACATTTTGATTCAAATTTATAAATACAAAGTAAGTAAAATTTATGAATACTAAAGCATGTGCTGAAATAGGTAACTTCTCCTTGATGTATACTCAGTGTTGGCCAAGATCAGAAACTATCATAAATGTGAATCTTCATAATTATAAATCTGCATTTGGAAAATGAAAATCAGAAAGGAAAAAAATGTGTTGGTACTGAAAGTTGTCCAGCAGAAAGCTATCTATTGAGATTCTTAGTAGAATAAGAATAAATAAAGAAGAAATTACATAGAGAAGAACAAAGGAGAAAGGAAAACATTTAAAATAAGAGTCAGAAGTCTTGTTGTTAGAATATGTTCTAGGGAAAGATGGATTTTAGACCCAAATTAGCAGAGTTTTAAAAACTTGAATTCTATCCAATGATGAAACCACTTACACTAGCTTGGGGTGTCAGGTAGTCAGAGAAGAGTAGTCACAAGTCCAGGCAGGAAAGCACATAAAAAGGTGTGCTTCACCTTCACCAGGGTTGAAGGTGAAACAGAGCTGAATGAGAAAATAGGATAGCATATGAAACTATACCAAGATGAATGTAATAACTGAAGATTCTATAACCTACAAATTGACTATGTCTGTGTAATTAATGGTAAACTCTTTCTCTGTCTTTAAGTATATATAGTTTATGTATATCTATATTTACAAACTATACCTTATCTGTATACACATAAACTATATATACATAAACAATATACATATGTACACATATACATATGTAGAAAACTCCATATTTGACCACCTCCCTACATTGACCACCTCCTTAAGCTGACCTAATTGTCATAGATTGGACATGCACCACATGTTCTCAGTGTACTAGTTCCTTGTGTTGACCACCTCTGTAGGTTGACAAGTTTGTAATAGTCCCTTGAGTGGTCAACTTACAGAGGGCCTACTATATATGTAATGTATAGCACTGTAATTGCTCAGTAAAGCAGATTTCGCTTTCCATATGGTGAAGAACCAGGAGCTATGATTAGGTCATAATCTTAAAAAAAGAGTATGAGACAAAAAAGGTCTTGCCCACTAACCCAATATGTAATTTGATCCTAACTTATTATATAATTACTTATATATTTTTGCACATGAACTATTTCCAACATTACATCCTTGTCATTAATAAAAATCATTCTTCTCCCAGTTGGTGATTTGACCAGGGCAGAAGTATCAAATGTATGTCACTGCTTTGTGAGAAATTCGATCTGTCTTCCTTCTGACTCTCTGAAACATATGAACTGTGTGTTGGGTCATTTGATATGACTGGCCTTGCATTATTGCCCTGTGTATGATTGTGTAATTGATTGTGTAATTTCCCATTCTTGATAGTCCCTGTAGTGTTTATTATGGTTTCTTAATCAAGCTAACCACTCAATCAATATTTGTTGAAAAGTATTCATTCTCTAAAGAATTTCTTGGATAATTTTCTTTTCTTTATGACCCTGTGGTGCCCCCTTGGTCCAGTCCTTGCTTATCCATCCCACCTAGCACGTAGGGTGAGCAGGTGCTGAACTAGCTCATCCTTCCTGGGGCTCCCAGGTCCAGGGGCCTGGTGAGGTGATATTTTGGCTTGACTGGGGGTAATATGACTCACAAGTAATTGGTTATTAGTAAGTATTAATCATTCAGTCTTCTAGTTATTGGCTTCGATAACTTCTATAATAAGTACCATTCCTTTACTTTCTTGCCCATCTTACATACTTTATTTTAAAAATATTTAATTGAAGTTGTATAAATATATTTTTCAGCATGATGTTTTCATACAGAATGATGTTTTCAGATACATATATACATAGAAAACTGATTATGACAGCCAAAGTAATAAATATTACCATCTCTTCACACAATTACCATTTTTGTGTGTATGGTGAGGACACTTAAGATCTACTCTCTTGGGAAATTTTAAGCAAACTATACAGTATTTTTAGCAATAGTCCTCATACTGTACATTAGATCCTTAGAACTTACATATTCTACCTAACTGAAATTGTGTATCCTTTGGCCAACAGCTCCCTACTTCTCCTCCCAATCCTACTCTTAGTAACCATCATTGTGTTCTCTGATTCTACAAGTTCAACTTTCTTAGATTCTACATATAAGTGAGTATATTTTTGGGTCTGGTTTACTTCACTTAGCACAATGTCCTCCAAGTTCATCCACATTGTTGCGGACAGCATGGATTCCCTTCTTTGTTAAGGATGAATAGTATTCCCTTGTGCACACCTACACCATGATTTCTTCATGTTTTCATCTGTCTGTGGACACTTAGGTTGTTTCCACATCTCAGCTATTGTAAATAGCACTGCAGTAAACATGGGAGTGCAGACATCTGTTTAGTATGCCGATTTCACTTCCTTGGCATATACAGTTATAGGCCAGTTGTGGTAGTACCGTTGTGGTCAATGATGGCCACATACACAATGGTGGCCCCATAAGATTACTATGGAGTTAAAATATTGCTATTGCCTAGTGATGTCATAGCCATTGTAAGGAATAACACATCATCTTTTCTATGTTTAGATATACTTAGACACACAAATACTCACCACTGTGCTGCAATTGCCTACAGCAGTCAGTACTGTGACATGCTGCACAACTTTGTAGCCCAGGAGCAATAGGCTGTATCATATGGTCTAGGCATGTAGTAGGCTGTGCCTTCTAGGTTTGGGTAAGCATATTCTGTGACACTCGCACAATGATGAAATTGCTTACAGACACATTACTCAAAACATCTCTGTATAGTTAAGCAAAGTACAAGGGTACACCAGAAGAAGGATTGCTATATCCTTCGTATCAAAAATTCTACTTTTAACTTCTTAGGAAGCCCCACACTGTTTTCTGTAGTGATTGTATCAGATTACGTTCCCATTTCATGAGAAGGAGAGAAAGAGATGAAGTGCAACTGGAATAGTGGGAACCAGAAGTATTTCTGGATATGACCAAAATATATCATGCAAATGAATATTTTCAATGGATAGAAATCCAGAAAATTTCTATCTGAAAATAAAATACAAATCCTCCCACAACTGTTATCCCTTTTCCATAATATGAATCTTATGGTTCAGTCAGGCCTGTCTTTTAACTGTTTTTGATCATATTTCTATACCTTTATTAATATCTTTTGAATATATATTGAATGATATAAAGAACAGTCATTCTTATAGTGTATTACTGCTATTATCTTTTTTTAAGCAGGAAAAAACACTTATGAATCGCACAGTGAGATGGACTTTCATGTGCTACCTCACTTAATTGCAATGTAGGTATCTCAGACAGGGAGACAAATAGTTAAAGCAGAGACTCTGGAATAAATTGCCTGGGTTCAAAATTCTGCCTTACCACTTACTGTGCATCTCCATAAATTATGCTAATGGCCCTGTGGCTTCATTTCCTTTTTCTGTAAAATGTCCATAAGAATTATCCCTACCAGGCAGGAGTATTACAAGAATAAAAGCAGTTAATATCTACAAAGCACTTAGCTTAGTGCCATAGCAGACACTTAAATTTTGGACACTACCCCAAATTCATATAACACACAAAACACTAACTCCCAATGCAATTTTATTACCAGGTGAGGCCTTTGGGAGGCAATTAGGTCATGAGGGTGGAGTCCCTGTGGATGGAATTAGTGCCCTTATACAAGGGAACCCAGAGAACTCTCTCATTCTCTTTCCAATGTGAGGCTATAAGAAGTTGGCAGTCTGCAGCCCAGAAGAAGGATGGCCATACTAACAACCAGATCTCAGTCTCTAAAACTGGGAGAAATAATTTTCTCTTGTTTATAAACCATCCAGTCTATGGTATTTTGCTATAGTAGCTTGAATTGACTTAGACAACTACTATTTAGCTATAATTTTTATAACTTAGAATACTAAAGCTAAGTTCCCTTGCCTAAAGTATAGTGAATTTTTATAATTTTATGTTGCCTTGGCATCCAGTTTGAATATAAATTGGATTTCCTCATACTGCCTCCTCCCAGTCTGCATATCTATAATATTTTACACAACTATCTCCCAGGGAACACTTCCCTCTGGGACAGCCTCTTGACTCATACAAACTCCTCCATGGACTGCACAGATATGCCACAGTGACCACCTTTGTCACAGGGTGACTCCACAGAACAGGTGTTGTTTGCTGTAAACCCACCAATTAGAACTCTCTGCAGGAGACCTGCTTAGGGATTCCCCAGACCTCCAAAAGGCTTCAGCTCACAGATCCCTTGCTCTCTTGCTTGCTGCCTACCACTGGTGGGGCAGGTGTGTCCCAAACACCTCCCCTTTCCTGTGGGCCCTGAAAGGCATGCTTCCTTTTCCTCTCTGGACCTGTTAACAATACACTACTTCTGTTATTTTATGTTTTTATTGTTTTGCCTCCTCTTGTGTCTCAACTGACAGACACATCTGGATCTTACTCTCCTCCCAGTTGGGGATCTTCTAGAAAGTGGCTATCTTGATAAGAACAAACTGGACACAGAGCAGACAAGAACCATGTCTTAGTATGTTTGGGCTGCCAAAGCAAAATAATATCTTAGAATGGGCAATTTGTAAACAATAGAAATTTACTGCTCTTAGTTCTGGAGGCTGGGAAGTCCAAGATCATGTCACAGTAGATTTGGTGTCGGGTGAAGATGCCCTCTGCTACCCTCTGCTACACAGAGGGAACCCTGCAGTTGTGTCTTCACACGGCAGAGGAAGAGAACAAGCTCCCTTGGGCCTCTTTCATCAGGGCACTAATCCCATTCACAATGCTCTGCCCCTGTGACCAATCATCTTTCAAAGGCCCCACTTCTTTTTTTTTTTTTTTTTTTTTTTGCAGTTTTTGGTTAGGGCTGGGTTTGAACCTGCCAACTCAAGCAAATGGGGCCGCGCCCTACTCCTTTGAGCCACAGGCGATGCCCAAGGCCCCACTTCTTAATACCACCATGTTAGGGATTGGTTTTCAATTTATAAATCCTAGAGGGAGCACAAATGTTCAGACAATAGCAAACCACAAAGCACATCTTCCAGTATCATCAAGTTTCCTGGGAGGGACAAGTAGCCATGGGTCAGGTGCGCAGGCATTAGGCAGTCTGGCCAGGACAAAGAAGTATCCTGTGAAGGGCACACTGTAAATATCTATGACCAAATCTCATGAAGCCCCATCAGGGCAGGGCTAGAATTCATAGCAACTCTCCAAAGAGAGACCTCAAGATCAAATTAGAAGAAAAAATACAGCATAAACTGACATAGCTAGAAAGGTATTAGTTGGCCAAGTTAGATTTGACCTCAAATCTACTAATACTTGTGCTCTTTTGATTTTTACTATGTGATCTCCTTATGCTTTTTGTTTGTTTTATTTTTTACTACAACAAATTTATCATGGGTCATTTTTCATGTCTTTGTTGTGAGCTTAAGTGAAAAATAGCTTAAACTATATTGGACAAAAAAATACTTTATGATACTGAACAGTACAGGGTATCCCTTTGTGCAACAAGGGGCTGATGCAGATATAGGACAATTAGGTAAAGACTTAAAAAGGGATTATGAAAATATTTAGAAAATTATCTTTGGGATTCCAAGATAAGTATTGGGCCTAGTCACATGTATATTGGTAAAGAAAGGTTGCCTAAGATATTTCAAGTAAGAAAAGTAAGGAAAAGAGTATTAGCACAATGGTCTCAAAGGAACAAAAAGCAGAACAAAAACACTAAAGGCTTCCCCAAGCACACTTTGGTGCCAACTGGGTGCCTACTTATTTGTCTAACCAGCTCTTAAATGAGCATAAAAGTACAAACAGGGAGAGAAATACAACTGTTTAGGTTGAAACTAGTCTTTTAACAACAGAGCAGGAAAAAAGAAATGATTCTCATCCTGTGTAAGACAGTCTATATTATTGTAGTCAAGGCGATGGGCAATGATTTTTCCCTGACTCAGTAATCAACGCTGTAATTTGACAGGTGAAAGCCCACGTCATGCACGGAGCGGCTCTGAGCAAATTAAAGACACAAAGGAACATAGAGAGCCCTCCTGTGGGTTTCTTATATCAAGTATATGTATTTTCTTCCTGAGGAGTCTTATAAAAATCAATGTCTTTGTTACCTACGTTTATCACAGCACATGATTTTATAATGGGTAATAATAAAGGGATCAAGGTGTGCTGATTATTTGCCTTCCTGGGGGTAATTGTCAAACAGCCTCTATATGCTTTGCAAAGTCTATAAAGTAGTTTAGCAACATGTTTAATTCTGAGTTAGTGACACTGTGACTCACAGGGAGGTGGCAGTGTTATCAGACTAACGGAATACGTATCACATCAAAATGTCAGAGTTGCAGTGTTAAACCATAAATAGACGCTTCTAGCAGGTAAAGTCTTCCATTGAAGCTGATACTTAGAATTGTCTGGAGGGTACTTAAATTTACACGTAATTATCAATGACATTTCCTACAGCATTTGTCCTGCTGTATAACAGCCATGTGCTGGAGATCATGCCATCCTCACATATTGGGTAGAGAAACACAACATTTTTGAGATTGTTCATTCTTGGCTTAGATTTATTCACTGCTCCCTGCTTCTTGGAATGTATAGGTGAAGTTTTAAGCATTTTTCAAAATATAGTGACTATGGCTTTTAATTTGAGGAGAAAAATGAGTATGTGGTACGTGGTTATATGGAGGATGCTGGAAGGGGGTCAAGGTCAATAGCAACTCTCCTGGAGTAAGAGGACAATCAGCTGGGCCAGGCATGGTGAATGGATGCCTGAGAGGTGGGGTGGTCTACAGTCCATGAAAAGCAGAAAACAAGTAAGTTAGCAAAGAACATACTGAGCATAAAACAGAGAGGAAAAAGAAGACGAGAAGGCAGATCCAGGGTAGCGGAGCCTGGGAGCAGGTAGGACTGGACGTGTTTGGAGTTGGGTAGGAAATAGCACTTCCAGAGCCAGGGCTGGATCTGTCTTTCAGGGTGGTGAAAAGGAGCCACAAGAGCCAAAGGGGGAGCTGAGACTTAAAAGGAAATCAGGCACCAACTCCTTATTTCCACTGCCCTGGCAATCGCCTATTTTCTGTTTCTTTCCATATGATTATTCTGGATGCTCATAGAAGGGGCTGTTGCTTAATGGGCATAGAGTTTCAGTTTTGTCAGACGGAAGAGTTGCAGTGATCGGTCTCACAACAATATGACTATACTCGACGCTCTGCCCTGTACACTGAAAAATGGTTAAGACAGTAAATTCTGTGTTATATACTTTTACCACAAGTGGAAAAAAAAAAGAGACAGAGAGAGAAGAAATCTGTCAGAATAATCGGCAGCAGCTGTGTGGCATCTTGGCCTTGGCCTTGTGCTGACCGCTTGACATTGCCAGCCTAAGCACAGAACCTGGCACTTGGCTTGGCAAAACTTTACTGCATGAATATGTTTCCGGGTAATGACAGACTGTGGCTCCCTCCAGAATGTCTGACAGACAGGCTTCTCAAGATACATCCAGATTTTAAAAAAAAATTTGTAATTATAAATATTTAATGGGGATTCTATCTCATTCTACCTTTTTAACGTTTGTGCCTACCATAGTAACTGCTTTAAAGTGGGTGCCCGACAGAGGCCTTCTCGCTAAGGTGTGACTATTTTAAATGTGAGATAATTTATGAGGAATTCTCTGGACCTACACTAATGATATTTCTCCTCTAAACAGTCTGAGGTTTCTCATAATCTAGACTTAGCTCTGCATTTGCACAGAGTTTGTGGAACTACAATCTGATCCAAAGAAGAAAATGGAAACTATCAGAGAAAATATTACATTTCTGCAAGAATGTTTTACCTGTACATTGTCCCTTGTGGGTAGTGGCAGCAAAATGGAGTCTGAGATTAATCTAGGGCTGATGCTGTGGCTCTCTGTTCTTCTCGTGGCTCTACTCCAAGTGGACTCCATGTTTGGGGCCACCATAGGGTTTTGTGTCTTGGATTTGGTGCCCTATGAAGGCTCAGTGTCGCCCCTCCTTGGTCACTTCTCTGCACATGTACGGGTCAGACTTTCCATCGAGGGGGCGGGAACCTGCTGTCACCCTGAATCCGGGGTTTCCTATTAATTGCAGTTATAGGCTTAGCTTCTCTGCAAGACATTTTTCCCTTTCATGAAAGGCCTGTATTCATTCACCTGGAATTGCTGAGGGGTTGGTTTGCCTGCACTCTTAGTCGTAGGCTCAATAAGTGTGAATGTCCCTTAAAACTCAGGGATAATGACAGCAGTGTCAATCCTGTTCCTGATGGGTGGTAAGACGGGCCCACAGACCTGGCAGTGTCATGCTGTGCTTTCATGGAAGCTTTGCTGATTCAGGAATCATTTCTGTTTATGTTACACATCCATGAAATATGAACAGGAGTCGCAGTGGGAAGTGGACATATAGGATGTGCATTTAAGTTATTAGACACACTTTCTATGTCCATCTTACACATACCACATATTACACAAGCCAACCCAGGACGTGATGCTGGTGCAAAGAAAGGTCAGAACCGTGAGCCAACTGGAGGTTATCACTTTTTATTTTTATTTATTTATTTTAGACAGAGTCGCTTTGTCGACCTTGGTCAAGTGCTGTGGTGTCATTACTCATAGCAACCTCAAACTCCTGGGCTCAAATGATACTCTGGCCTTAGCCACCCAAGTAGCTGGGACTCCAGGTGCCTGCCACCATGCCCAGCTAGTTTTTTTGAGCTAGGGTCACACTGTGGCTCAGGTTGGTCTTGAACTCCTGAGCTCAGGCAATTCACCCACCTCAGCCTCCCAGAGAGGGCTAGGATTACAGGCGTGAGCCACAGTGCCCGGCCGGAAGTCAATCACTTTTCAGATAAAGAACTTTTCCCCACGAGTTGCTCCATTTCCACACTTCATGTTCTCTACACCTAGACTGGGAGCTCCTTGGGGTTAGGGAGAGTTTCTTCTTTGTGTTTGCGGTCATGGTTCCTCGCACAAAAGCCACAATTCAACTTTCTGATTGAATGTAATTGACTTTTAAGAAATGAAATTTGGGGTATGTGTCTGTGTGCATGTGCGTTGACTACAGAGAAAAGGCAGGAGGTGGGTGGGACAAGTAGAAAGCACAGGCCTCGCTCAAGACCCTCTGAGCTTTGTCCATGTGGCTTCACCGTCCTGGGTGCACATTAGAGGCACTTGGGAAGTGGGGGCTCTTTTCCAGAGAAATTCAGTCTGAATATCTGAGAGTGGATCCTGGGAGCAGAAACAACAAATACCTCATCTGAGGCAATTCTCTGCTTTTTCTTTAAGGCTTTATAGAAGAGAACACCTCAGTCATCACGAGCTTATCTTCAGCATAGATTATTTTCAGGTTAGTTCAAAACGTTGAAGCATTATCATTTTAATGCCTCCTTTTAGTTTGAAGACTTTCCCATTTATTTGGCTTCTCTTGTTTTCTCCCTAAGCTTACTTTGGGCACATGGTTTCGTTTTAGAAATTCAAATGTTAGCCTTAAGCTAGATGTGAAGTTAACGAGCAACAAGTGAATTTTAAGAAGCTGCAACCTCCAGAGAAGGAGCCATAACCGAAGACAAAGCTAACAAGTCCTTATTCATACAAGGCTGGCTCTCAGGCCAATTTAGAGAGAGAAGGGAGAGTTTTGTTTATGCCCAAGGAGCAAAACTGCTTTGGTAGAAAGAACAGAGAATCCTCCCTAATAAAGCCCCTGCTCAGTGATTCAGGAAGCAGCCACCATAGTAAGATGTTTTGTGAGAAATGAAAGTGATCTTTCAGTGTCCATCCTGTTGATTTGGCATCTCTGAAACTTTCTTAGAAGAGAGAGAGAACATAGGAGTCCTTGTGTGCGACTGGAGGTGATGTGCACGGGGGCGCTGCTGACACTGCCAAGGGCAAGACAAATGTTGGGTTTCTAGCATCCTTAGCTCTTCACCGTCCCCTCCTGTCAGTGGATATTGTGTAAGGAGGTTGCGCAGCTTGGGCATTGCTGCTGACTCCCCATTTACTGGCCACGTGACCTTTAGGGAACTCACTCATCTCTCTTTGGTGCTTGGCTGCTGCTGCTGCGATGGTTAATTTTAGGTATCAACTTGACTGGATTAGCCGGTGAAGCACTACCTGGAGTGTCTGTGAGGGTCTTTCCCAGGCAGGCTGGTGTGTCACTGGTGGATGGAGTGGGGAAAACTCATCTATTTTTTGCAGTTTTTGGCCAGGACTGGGTTTGAACCCACTACCTCTGGCACATGGGCCCTACTCCTTTGAGCCATAGGTGCTGCCCCAAAGACTCATCTTCAACGTGGGAGGGTCCCCCTCAGTTCGCTGGGGTCCCAGATAAAATTAAAAGCCAGAAGAAAGGCAAATTATTTTCCTGTCTCTTCTGGAGCTGGGACACTTTTCTTCTCCTGCTCTTTAACATCAGAACTTCAGGCTTTCTGGCCTTTTGACTCTGGAACTTGCACCAGTGGCCCCTGTGTTCTCAACCTGTTGGTCTTTGATTGAGAGTTACACCATCACATTTTCTGGTTCTGAGGCCTGAGGAATTAGACTAAGCCATGCTACCACCACCCTGGGGCCTCCAGCCAACAGATGACAGACATATCAAGGGCCTCATCAGTCTGTATAATTACGGCATCATTTCTCCTAAATAAATCTCCTCTCACCATCCATCCAACTGTCCATCCATCCATCCATCCAACCATCCATCTGTCCTATTAGTTCTGTGTCTCTGGAGAATCCTGGATTATACAGTTGCCTTAATTGCTCTGATGGACTCAATTATAGACCCTTATTCATCATATTTAATACAATTGCTGTGGACATCAAGTGAAATCACAGAGAATGCTCTTGGACACTTATATAAATCCAATTATAGAAACATTTCAGGGGTATCAAACATATGGAAGTGTGGCTTAAAACTCAAAGGACGCAAGGACAATATGAAATGACCCTATGTCTTCTAGGAATTTATCATTTGGGCGGGAGATAGATCTGCAAAGAAGGTATAACTCAGAAATGCTCTAATAAAGCTATGAACGAGGTGCCATGGAAACGTCAGAGAAGAGGAAACAATGGATTTTTCTGGGAGGGGAGGAGGTGAAGTGGGGTATAGAAGAGGCTTCTTAGGACCCTTGATACCCAAACTGAGTAGCAAAGGATCAGAGAATTTCCAGTGGCAGAGGGAACTTGGGAAAGGTACAGATGTATGAATAAACACTGTGGTCAAGAGAGTCTTGTTTTTTTTTTTTTTTTCCCCCGAGACAGAGCCTCAAGCTGTCACCCTGGATAGAGAGTCATGGCATCACAGCTCACAGCAACCTCCAATTCCTGGGCTCAAGCGATTCTCTTGCCTCTGCCTCCCAAGTAGCTGGGACTACAGGAGCCCGCCACAACGCCCGGCCATTTTTTGGTTGCAGCTGTCATTGTTTGGCGGGCCCGGGCTGGATTTGAACCCGCCAGCTCAGGTGTATGTGGCTGGCACCTTAGCCTGTTGAGCCACAGGTGCCAAGCCAAGAGAGTCTTGTTGATCTGGAGTGACCAGCAACTGGGATTGAAGTGAAGTAATGCAGTTAATGAGGTTGGATCGGCAGGCTGAGGCCTCACACTGTAAAATGCCTTGATCACTGTCTATGTATTGGTCTATATTTTGTAACTAATAAGAGATAGGGAAAGGTTTTGACAGGGGAATGCCTTGATTAAGTCTTTAGATATGTGAACTATAATGATCTAATTCATTTGTGAAGACAGAATGATTTTTATTTTCCTCTTTCCCTAATTACATTTTGAAGTCCTTGTAAATGAACAATTGTCCTCCCCTGCCTTATCCATGGAGGATACATTCCAAGACTCCAACAGATGTCTGAAGCTACAGAGGCAGCATAATACCAAACCCCATACACATGCTACAGACTTACTACCGTCCACTACTGCTCCTTGACTTACTGGCCAGTCCCTGATCTATTGAGGAACATACTGAATATGTGTCACTTCTACCATTGTAAGTCAGGCACCATCTGTATACACTATAATTTTTTATATTCAGACATACCTATGATAAAGTTTAATTTATAATTTTGGCCAGTAAGAGATTAACAATAAGTGATAAAATAGAACAATTGTAAAATATGTTATAATATAAGTTATGTGAATGTGGTCTCTCTCTCTCTCTTTCTCAGGCTATTTTCAGATAATAGTTGACTGTCAGTAGCTAAAAACACGGGTAAGGAGGGACCACTCTGCTAATATTTCAGTACAGATTTTATAAGAGTTGGAACACTAGGATCTAGACTTAGAGTTCAGTGAGTTGAATGGTAATTGTCTTCGCCTTTTGTCACTGACCTAGATGTACCTGTTAAAATGCATCACAAATCCAGAGATACAATAGCTGGGCACACAAAGATTCCAATTAATAGGGTGCACTGGGGTGCACATGACTGAGATTGTAGGGAACTTGTCTGAGAGGAAAGGTGGTTCAGGAAAAGCACACACAAAGGCAACACACAAAAGTCACCTCCCCTTTAAGCCAGATGATCCTCTCTGGATAACAGCTCTAGCGAGGTGAAGGTGAAGCCTTCTTAATTCTGCAGTAGAGAGGCAACAGCAAAGAACAAAAAAACCACTCGGGAGAACAGAAGCAGGTAACTCTGCTCACAGGCGGGCTTTCCAGTTGTTGGGGCCATGGATCCCACCTGGGAGAATAATTGAAGGACATTGAGAGTTTTCCACTCACCCAGACCAATGGTATTGCCATGAGAGGTTTCCAGATGTCAGAATGTTTTCTTCCAATATGGTCCTGAAGGGATGCAGGAATTCCATTTCCTTTCTCTTTATGTAAGACCGTGCTGAGATATTCTACTTTAGAATGAGAACCTAATGCTTATTCCTTTAAGCATCTTGAGATACTCAAGACCCAAGAAGAGTTCATCTAAAGGCAGGAACAGACTGATGAATCTGAGCTCAGTCAAGCAGAGTAAATTCCCGCTTACTCAGCCTTTTTGTTCTATTTCAGTCCTGAATTGATTGGATGGGGTCTACCCCATTAGGCAGAGTGCAATTGCTTTACTCGATCAGTCCATTCAAATGTTAACTGCACCCAGAAATGCCTTCACACACACACACCCAGAATGACATTGGCCAAATGCATGGGTATCCCATGGCCCAGTCAAGTTGATACACAAAACTGACAGTGGCCAAGGGCATCCTTCATAACAGGTATGGTAATTCCTTCGTTTCACACCAAAGGCTCTGTCTCCCCTGTTTGGAAAGTGTTTACTGAACTAAGGCCTCTTTCCTCCAAATTCCTGTTTGGGAAACTTCTGTTTACACTGCTGTGCTCATCAGTGCTCTCATAATGACTTCATATGTCTTTTCCCAATGGCCTCCCAGCCATCTGCAGCAAAGCCCCACGTGGGCAGTAACTGAGGAGGAGAAGCCAGAGGCTGTGGACCAGGGAGAGTGTGTGACACACATTGCTTGCCTTATAATTTCCTTCTAGCATATCAAGTCAGAAATGTGAGGCTTCTCCTTATAACGCACCTCTGTACACCAAGCCTGCCATTTTGGATTTATTATAGTCTCATTTGAGGCAAGAGGGACAAGACAGAAGTGACTTCTGCTTTCCAAATACTCACAGGACCAGGCCTTAGTACCATCTTCAATATGTGAACACTACACCATCTATCTTTGAAAATATTGATGAGTGGGAAATAGTGAATGCTGTGCTTAAGGAAAATTTATCAAGAGAAAAATATTACAGCCCCTATTCAAATTTCCTAGGATAAAAGTTTAAAGAGGCCTAGCAAATCATCTCAAAATAGTTCTTCTAAATTTGAAAAAAAATAAAAGGTGATTAGAATTATTACTATTGTGTTAGGTAGGTAATAATTAGCTATTGGGCAATAATTTTTAGCTCTTAGGTGTTAGGTCATATTTATATATAAAAGTACACAAAGTTGATCTTACGTGTTCTGTAAGCTTATGCTGCAGAATTTTGGAATCCCCCGTAGAATCAGACATTTCTGTCCCTTTTATGGGGTTAAGTAACTGAAATCATCTGGGACTGGAAATTAGCCCACCCGCATTCTAGACTTAATTCTGCAGCTAATATAGTATATGGCTATGAGTGAGGCATGTACTGTTTTAATCCATTTTGTGCTGCTATAACAGAATATCTGAAGCTGAGTAATTTATAACGAACAGAGAGGTTTATTTTCTTACAGTCCTGGAGGCTGGAAAGGACCAGATCCAGGCAGTGAGATTTGGTGAGGGCCTTTTCCTGTGTCAAACGTGGTGGAAAGTATCACATGGGTGAGAGAGAGAGAGCAGGAAAGAGAGGGTTGAACTCATCCTTTCATAAGGAACTCACTCCTGCAATTGTGAGCCTGCTCCTGAGATAATGGCATTAATTCATTTATGAGGGCAATGCCCACGTGACCCAAGAATCTCCCACTGGGCCCCATTTCCAACCACCCCCAGAGAAGGGACCAAGTTTCCAACACATGTATCTCGGAGGAACATATTCAAACCACATCATTCTTCTCCTGACCTCCAAAATTCATGTCTTTCTCATAAGGAAAATACATTCAGTCTATCTTAGTAGCCCCCAAACTCTTAACGCCTAGCCTCAAATCAAAATCCAAAGTCTAGGGTCTCATCTAAATAAGATATGGGTGAGACTGAAGGCATGATTTATCTGAAGCAAATTCCCCTCTACCTGTGAGCCTGCAAAGTTAAACAAGTTACATACTTCCAAGATGCATGTATAGGCCAGGCACAGGTTAGACAAGGCCATTCCAAAAGGGAGAAATAAGAAAAAAAAAAGAGTAATTGGGCATAAGGATGTCCAAAATCCAGCAGGGTGAACATGAAATCTTCAAACTTCCAAACACTGGGGTGGGTGTTGGGCCCCCAAGGCCCCTGGCAGCTACACCCCTATGGCTTTGCTGGGCCCAGCCCACACTGCAGCTGTTATGGTTTGAAGCCTCATGTTTGCAGCTTTCTCAGGCTATGGCTACATGCTAGTGGCTCTAAAGCTCTAGGGTGGGGCCAGGGTTCCATCTGGCACTGCCCAGTGAGAATTATCTGTGCAGGCTTCTCTTCCATGCCAGGGTTCTCCATACTTCCCTTGAAATATGGGTGGATGCCACCATGGACACGCAGGTAATGGATCCTGTGCACCTGCAGAATTAGCACCACACGGACACTGCCAAAGCTCTGGAGCACCAGCATGAGCTGCACCTGAGTCATACCTGGGGTGGCTGAGCAGCTCTATGCTGGAACACAGGGAGCAGATGGCCCCCTGGGCCATGAGCTCAGGGACGGTGTCCTGGGACTTCACCCTCCAGAAAATGCCCTGCTCTACTAGAGCTCTGGGCCTGTGCTGGGAGTCTCAGCCTCAAGTATCTCCAAAGTTCCTGCAGGGTCATTTTCCTCCTGTCCTGATAAATAGCACCTGACTTCTTAACTCACCCCTTTAGGAATGGGCTGGGCTTCTTTACCCTTACACGATTTTACATTTTTTACATGGCTAGGCTGCACGTTTTTCAAATCTGCTCTGCTCTGCTTTGCTTTTAATAGGACATTCTGTTTTTAAATTGTTATCTCCTCTTAAGTCTCGCTACATGCAGTTAGAAGTAATCATGCGGCTCCTTCAATATTTTGTTTAGAAACTTCTTCCACTGTATACCTTACTTCTTCACTCTTAATTTCTGCCTTCCATAATGCGCTAGGGTATGGACATAATTCAGCCAAGTTCTTTGCCAATTTAGAGCAAGAATGGCCTTTACTTCAGTTTCCAATAAGATATTCTTCAATTCCCTCTTCTGAAACCTCATCAGAATAGCCTTTATTGTCCATATTTCTATCAACGTTCTGAACACACTTTCCCTATACTTTTCTTCTGAGCATGCACCAGAATCACCCCTAATGTTTTGTTCATGTCAATACAAGCTTTTCCAAGCCTATTCCTCCAAATTCTCTTGCTTTTTACCCATTATACAGTCCCAAAGCCACTTCCAGATTTTCTGATATTTGTGGTAGCATCACTGCACTCCCTGGTACCAGTTTTCTGTCTTAGGATGTTTTGTGCTCCTTTAACAGAACACCACAGACTACGTAACTTATAAAGAACAGAATTTATTCCTCATAGCTCTGGAGGCTGGAAAGTTCAAGACCAAGGCACTGACATTTGGTAAGAGCTTTCTGGCTGTGTCACAACATGGTGGAAGGGATCATATGGGTGAAAGAGAAAGTAAAGGGGGCTGAACTCAGAATCCACTCCCCCCATCACAAACTCACTTCTGAGATAACAACATCCATCCATTTAAGAGGGCAGCATCCCATAACTCAAACGCTTCCCATTAGGCCTCACCTCCCAACACCCCCACGTTATGGATAAAGTTTCTAATACGTGAACTTTGGGGACACGTCCAAAGGATAGCACTGCTAGTGAGAACATCTGGCTGGATCAGTCCAAATGTACTTTAAACTTTAACCCTTTCCAACCTCCACCACTAAACATTGGAAATTCTTCCCCTTTAGACTCGTTCTCTCTCTATTTCAGGTTACGCTGCTAGAGCTCTCATCTGCATTAGAACATCTTATGTCTACTTCTGTGCTAATAATGACATCAAGGGCAGACGATTTTCCCTTAAGAGAAGTTGTCTTCTGCTTTATTTATATTTATTCTTGGATTTTTTCTTTTCTTTGTAAAACACTTCTTTTCTCTTCCCCTCTCATGGTGAATGTTTTCCTCTAAGGTTTGATCCTCCCTGGCTGTCTGTTTTCCATGGGAGACTTCTCTACTTTCCTGCTTGGCAGGAGAATAGGAAGAGGGGTAAGGGAGAAGGTGTTTGCTTGCTGGTTTTCTGGAAGAAGTGCTCTACAGATATAGGCAATCTGCTCTCTGTAACTCAGGCCTTCTGTGTGTATATGCAGACACACCCACAGACTATTAAAAACTGCAATCTGTGCTAATCATGGGGAAGTGAATAAACAAACCAGACATATTAAGGTATCATTGTAATTTTTGAAACCAACATGTGTATTTAAAAACTTAACAGGTTGAAATGTTCATCTCTCAATGATCGTATTGCTTAGAATGTCAGTGGTAAAATGTCTCTCTGGAGGTTGAAGGTGAAGTAGGAGGAAAGCCTAAGAGAGACAGAGCTGCTTTCTGAACTATGAAGACTTTCTCATGTATTTTACCCGACTTTCATGTGTGCAGACTTGGTTGTGTTACAAATTCTTTTAGTGATGAGATGGAAGAGGAAGGCAGGCACGTACAGGAAGGTCCCCTCACTTCCCACTTGTTGCTCTGTAGTATTTAATATTTTAGGTGCATGAGCCATCACTCTGCCTGTGACTGGGTAGTATCTGAGCTCACCAGAGCTTGGTATGTAAGGTCACTAAGCGTGGGATCCAGGGGTCCTACTGACCCTTGCTGTGTGGGACGTGGCTGACACCATGACTGGGCCACCCTGTGTCTGCCACGAAAGGAACCAAGGATAAGTTTGCGGCCAGGAATATGGGGTCTCCTCATTCAAGAAGGGGTTTTGTGTTGAGGGGGCCGTTTCCCAGAACCACACAGAGTGATTATCGGTACAGAGAAGACCTCAAACTGGCCAGCAGCCCCCAACATAAGTGTGGCTGGGAGAGAAGGGCAGCACCCCCTGCAAGTGCTGCTGCTCCTGTGGGTTGGCTGCCGTCCACCCCCAGGACAGAAGGAGAGAGGGGTGCAGGCGCTTCTTTGCTTTTGGAGACATTCTGCAAATGAGGCATTATTTTAGAGCCTCACTGTGTACAACCTCCCTGGAAGGGCATCTTCTGTAATCTTTGTTCAGCCGCCTCTTCTTCATTTCCTCTGACCTTGAGCGATCTGAGTAAGAGCAGCCATGCATTCTCCTAGAACCTCTTTCTGGGCTCCAGCCCAGGAGCTCCCTCTGGCTGGCTGCTGCCCCCACCTCCCGCCCCTGCCCTTGTGCTCACCGACCACACACAGCATTGCACGTCGTTCATAAAGACTCTGAAGCTTTGTGAGATACCACCTCTGCCTGCTGGCTCCATTCCTTTCTCTAAATGTTAGTTTCCCAGAGCCCCTGTGATTTTAGTGAGGCACAGGTGGGCGGTCAGAGTCTCCGCAGACAAAGCCATGACCATAGCCTGGAAAGCACAGAGTATTGTACAACCAAGAATGTCTTTACTAGGCAGATTTCCCCATGGCCCGAGCCCCTCCTTAGCATTAAGTTAAATGCTCAGGGAGGCACATTAATTCTAATAGGCCACTAGGGAAACATCTAGGGCACTGCCACTGCAGTCACACACTCAGCGCAGACAGATGGGGGGAGATTTGTCAACTTGCAACAATAAAGCCTCAGTGTTACCCTGGGGACCTGAAAGTCTTGAGTGATCTCCCCTACGCAGCTGAGTTCTAGGGAGCCACGCAGCTTTAGGGAATGAGAGTTTATTGTGATATTAGGAAGAAACAATTAATGTCCTCTCTGCCTGAACCGCCTCAGTAACTCTCAGCAAATCAGGGATAAAAATTATTGCCCTTTACTTTGGAGAGACTGAATACAGCCAGAAAAGTGATTCCGGCATGTGTCACCCAGGAAGGCAACACTGCTGACCCCAGGCAGAGCATGGCACCCTTTCTGCTGCGATGGGACGATATCAATACTTTCACTAAGTACACTTCAATCCCCTTTCTGTTTCTGTTAAATAGTATTCATTTACTTTCTATTAATTTCTAATACTTTCTAATGGTTTCTGCTTGTGCTAAATACTGACGATTCATCATGTGTACGGAAGGCTTCCTGATACAACGCTATAATGGCTGGCAACCTATCCAGGCCTTAGCCTTACCTCTAAAGCCTCCTGTTGACCTAAAGGTCCTTAAGCTCCCTGCAGCTTGACTAAATTTAGTTTCTTCCAAGTCTCCTTTTCTCAGAGCATTTACATTTAGGAACCTGCCCTTTGAGATGTAAATCTGCTGCAGCCCAGGAATGCGTGTCTTTCTCAAGGAGCTGGGGGCCGTCCTTTGCAGTGTGATCATTAGGGACGCAGGGCTCCTGCTCCCCAGGCTCCGTGCAGCTAGGAGCCCGACTTCTCTAACCGCCAGTCAGCAAACCCTGAGGCCTGATCTCTCGGCCTCACCTCCTGGGTATCTGTTTCTCTGCCTTCCCTCAGTGCTGAAAACCTCCGGGCCTGTGTGCCAGTGCAGTTGAGTCTAGTCTCTCTAGACTATTGCACCGTCTTAAGCCACATTACAATAGTCTTGAACCCGGTCTTTCCTACCATTTTTAACAAGTATCTGGTGCCATTTTTCTTTCCCATTGTGTGTCCACTCCATCTCCTTGGACTCTTCCTGACTCAGATGAAAATGCTCTTTCAGATTTAGGGCTTTTTATTAATAGTACCTTGTCTACTTTCTTCCTTTCCTTTCAAATTAATATGAGGGTAGAAATGATTAGGTTACATTGTTTGGGCTTCTTAGGTAAAGTTCAAGTTGTAGTTGAGCCCTTCACCCAGGGGGTGTGCTGTATGTCCTTACATTGTGCCCAGGAGGTGTAGAAGCACATTCTTCTTCGCAAAGTATCACAAGAATGGAAAAGCAGGTATCCAAGGAACCCAATACTAATATGAAACCAATAGATAAACAACTACATGCCCACATGACAGATTTAGGGCTTCGATGCCCTGGATTATCTGTAGCTCTAAACCATTTAATTATTTGCTTTTTGTTTGTTTTAACTTCTTCATATAAATGAAAATATGAAGTAAAAACATTAAATTTTAAAAAAGAAAGCTTTACCACCTGCCAAAAAAATAGCCATATTTTTCACAACTTGACAAAAGAATGGGCCCAGAGCCAGAAAATCTAAAAATTTATTTCAAAAAACTTAGAGTCTTAATCCTCTAATTCTCGCTGTAATGTTATTTTTCTTCAAGCATATTTTCCTTGACTTTGAATTCCCACATCATGTATATTCAGCAGTCCCCATTGGTAGATAACTGCAGCTATTAAAGACAATCAAACTTTTCTTTAACTCTATATTTTAAAAGAAAAAATAATGGAATATTAAGCACATTGGCAATTCCCCTTTCTTCTAATTAGTTTCCAATATTTTCCCCATGCAACAATATAATATGCACAGTGATTAGGAAACTCTAATTGCAATTCTAGTTTCTGATTTCACTGAAGCCCAACTGTCAAATCTTTGTTGACGACACAGAATAACTCAAATTAGAGAGGTCAAAAGAGGATTAAGAAAACTCCAGAGGGACCAGCAGGACTTGCTAATTGGGCTGGGCTTTGGCAACTGGAAAGCAACATAGACAAATACCAAGTCCTGAACTTGACCTTGGAAGGTGCTACTTCCCTGCATACTCAGCTGGGTTAGATGTTAGTTACAGGCTGTTCATCAGGTGTCTGTTCTCTGAGGATTAAGAAGGCCTTGATTCTGGGATATAAAAATCATTTCAAACACTTATTTTTCTCCCTGTCATAATTCTGCCAAACTTAAAACAGTTGTAAAAACATCTCTTGGGAATTACTGACAGATAATTGGTCTTACGTTCATATTTTGGTCACTAAAACAACTCAACTATTGTCAGCAAAAAGTTGTATAATCTTCACAGTACTAGCTGCTCAAACATTATTCTATAAATGTATACTCGATGGAATAAAATATGGTCATATATTCCCTAAGACTACTATAAAGTCAAGGTATTACATTTGCAGGTTTAAAACTGTAATTAAAATATGGTATAGATGTTGTACTAATATTTATGGCAACCGTGAATTTCAGCATGGAAACAGTATCTCCATTAACCCTAGAGTGGTTTTAGAGTGTGTATGTAGAAAGAATATTATTATGTATTTTCATTTCAGCGGCCACATCTCTGTTCTTTCTAGCTGTACACGACAGAATCTTTTGCAGCTTCCTTTATTTTTCTAGAGTGTCCCAGGAGGAAATCAAACCCATATATTTTCTGCAAGTCTAACAAGAGAGATTTATCCCTATTGTTGGGGCAATTAGCAAACTCTGCAAGAGAAAAGAATTTCCATATTTTTCTCAGCTTAATGCCTCTAAGACTAATTAGAATATTCCTTATTATAGCTGCTTTTCTAGCTAGTTGGTGAAATTTATAACTGACATTAAGCACAGAACTTTGGAGTTGCACATGTGTTTACTCTGCTGAGCTCACCATTACCTGACTAGAATAATCAAAAAGGAAAATTTACAAACACGTTAGAGGGAAGGACGAAAACCCACTCAGATTAACATCTGAAAGAGCTGAGTGTGTTGCCCAAAAGGAGATCCAACCCTTGGCGGAGAACAGTCTTTCTCAGTGGCGTCCTGAAAATAACATTTTAATAATGGAAAATAGAAACCAGGCACGAAATATGATTAAGATTTTATTTGGAGAGATACAAAAGCAATGATATGATTTTCTCCTAGCTGTCATGCACTATTAGGATTTCTCTTCCCTGACATCTAAAACTGAAGGTATGTTTTCTAGGAACAGGAAATCTTCAGGAGCTGTCACGGTTTCGAGGTTTCAGACTGTGGACCCATCTAGGGAGACGGTGCCCTTTCCAAATCCTTTCCGTCTGGGAGGCTGGCATAGTGAAACCCACTTCATCAGAGGGCGTGAAGTGAAAAATGAGCCTGACCCTGGATCAGCCGCCTTCTCTCCTGGGGGTCATGAGGTTGGTCTGAGGCCTTGGTTCTATTAGCCTGGATTAAACTAATCAAAGTGCATGGAACACTATCTCCACCTGGTGGCGGCTGTGATTATAAGCCCTCAACTTGTCTAGGCAGACCCTGACCTCCCTTGGGTAACATGAATTTGTTCTTTTCTTCTTCTTCTTCTTCTTCTTCTTCTTTTTTTTTTTTTATTAAATCATAGCTGTGTACATTAATGCAATCATGGGGTACAATGTGCTGGTTTAATATACAATCTGAAATATTTTCATCAAACTATTTAACATAGCCTTCATGGCATTTTCTTAGTTATTGTGTTAAGACATTTATATTCTGCATTTAGTAAGTTTCACCTATACCCTTCTAAGATGCACCGTAGGTGTGATCCCACCGATTACCCTCCCTC
>CAUYRH010013539.1:0-124966 GCA_963574655.1 Perodicticus potto | reverse complement strand
CCCCGGCCCATGGGCCTCTCACCTACCGTTTTTGCAGATGGGGCAGCACTGGTCGGGCTCGTACACGGGGTCCACACACTCCGTCTGGGGACACGCCGACACCGTGCACAGCACCTCGCCGTTGGCCTCGCAGCGGCACCTCTCGCAAGGAGACACCTGCAACACAAGCCACGCTCAGGTCAGGTCCCCGCGGCCTTATCCCACAAACTCTCATTTCCCTTCCCCTAAACTTTCTGTGCAGACGCCCAAGTGTTGTTTTAGGAGTATAAAAACAAAACAAAACAAAGCAAAAATTCAAATGCAGCCCAGCAGTTTTCGTGCACAGGACTACTGGCTTTAGCAGCCACCTCGTGGGCAAAGGGCCACGGGGCGTCTCAGCAGCTCTGTGTGTCAGTGGTCCCCAGATCAGGCTTTTTTATAAGCTTTCTTTTAAAGAAGCATTTTTGTTTCTTTAAAAATTAAATCATAACTTTGTACTGAATTCCTGCCACCCACTGCTTTCCACATAGCCCGGCCAACACAGGCCGACACCGAACACTCCCAGTAAGGAGACACCTGAACAGGAAGGGAAGGGAAAAGGGTGACTGTCCTTAAAACTAGGCCCTATGGCAGGAGCTATGACTGTCACCTCAGTGAACTGTGGTCCTGATGAGGGAACTGAGACACAGAGGCACTGGGCAGCTTGCCATGGGCAGGCCTTTCCAGGAGGCCAAGCCGCTGTCCTACTGAGGCTTCTGACCACAAAGCCCATGGCAGCCTCCTCCTCCAAGGCCTCCTCTGTTCGGCCCCTTCCACTGGACTGTGTTAGGATGTTCTCCGGATACTGGGCTCCAATCTGCCTCTCTTTGCTTTGCAGGCTTTGGCCTAAACTCACCTTCTTAAGCCACTTAGATCAAGTATAACAGCCATTTCCAGAAAGTCTATACCCTGGCCCTGAGTCCTCTCCCACAGTGTCTCTGTGGCAGGGCACTGTGATTTACTTCCCAGGAACCACCAATGGAATGGTTCCTTGATCTGGGCTGACACAGAGCAAAGCAGAAACAGCACATGCAGTCCCAACCATCTGATGCAAAAACCATGGGTGGAAATCTCCATTTTAAAAGACAATGGCTATGGGGGCACATGTTGTCCAGCTGAGCTCCACCTTCCGCAAGGGCAGGGTCCTCCAGCTTAATTTAGTGTCCCACACCCAAGATATAAACACTGCCTGTAAGGTAAAGAACACAGCGACTCCCACAGATGCTGCCTGTATCTACATGAGGCCGAAACTAACAACCTAATCTCCACTGAAGGCACTCTTAGTACAAGAAGCAAAACTTTGATGTGGGCTCAGCCATACCCATTTCTGGGGCCCCAGACCTCTGTCAACCTACCTGGGAGGCAGGTCTTAGGAGTGTGTGTGTGTGTGTGTGTGTGTGTGTGTGTGTGTGTGCACCTGGCAAAAAAGAAAAGAAAGGGAACTGAAAACCTTCAGAGAAGCCGAGACAAAATATTGACCTGCTTTGCAATATAGCCTTAGATGTTAAAATCAATCTTATAACCAACATAAAGGCAGGTTTTTGAGAAGTATTTTTGGTGGAATAAAGGTTTTTTCCTACCATAAACCTTTGCTCCTTGTTAGTGGTGTGTCCTGTGGGTCCCACCTCCTTCTGTCTCCTACCAATTCCCCCATCTGTGGTGTCTTTGTTCCAAGTGATGATGCAAGCAGCAGGAGAAAAAGGTCCTGCATGTTAAAGCAGAGACCTCGAGTTGCTAGAGACACAATTTACTGTGTATCAGATGCTTTCAACTGTGAGGGATCTGGGCATAGGCCCTCAAGCCCAGGTGGTGGGGATCATGTGTTGGCAGTGGGGACCCCCTGCCCCAGGGGAGGGGAGAACGCTCCCTGTGGAGGGCATGAGAGTCTACAAAGGGGTCTTTTTACCTGGCATTCACTCCTCACCTCAGTATGGGAACTGGAAACTAGGCCCTATGTCACGTCCCCAGGGAGGGCCACAGAGCACGGTGTGCAACTATAACGTCAAGAGGCTCCAGGCCCTCTGGCAGCAGGCCCCACTTGGCCTCCCCAGCACCTTTCTGCATGAGGGAGCGCACCCTTGCCAATGGGGCAGAGATCACTGGCCTGGAAACAAAACAGTTCTTACTGCCACTGGAGCTGAGAGTTCCCTACATCTGTGCCACAGACTCTGCCTGCTGCATGCAGGCAGGCTAGCTTGTTACTTTCTTAAAGGTTTTTGCAATTTTATTAAAAATTTGATTGGAATGTTTACTCTCCTTAAATATTTAGAAATCTTGATTCAACCAAAGTCATGGGCCACATAAAGATGTTTTGGTCAGTGACAGGCCACACATACAACCAGTGGTCCCATAAAATTATAATGCCATATTTTTACTGTTTCTTTTCTATGTTTAGATACAAAAATGCCACTGCATTACAGCTGCTGACAGTGTGCAGCATAGGATCCTGTGTGGAGGGGCACAGCCCAGAAGTGACAGGCCACACCACAGAGTCTAGCATGCAGGGGCCTGCCCCGTCTGGGTGTATAAGAGCGAGGAAATCACCTAAGGATGTATTTCCCAGAATGTGTACACAAGGATATGTTTTCAGAACATCCCCATCATTGGATGATGTGTGTCTGTATTTACCATATTTGGAGATTTGTTTGCTTCTCAAACTTCAGAGTTTTAACATTTAGAATTGGCATTCCCAGGAGCCCTCTCAGGCCTCACCTGTGCTGCCTCCACCTGCCTCCACCACTGCCAGTGCTGGGCCCTACTCACTGTCAGCCCAGGCTGAGGTCTGCCCTGATTCCCATCGGAGGGAGGCTGGTGACATGTGGCAAAGCTGTGCCAATTCCCTCAGATGCCAGCCATGTGTCCCGCTGGTCCTACTGGGCCCTAGGCTGTTCACAGGCCCCTAGTCCCTTGAAGTCAGAGCTTTTCATCCCTGACCCTTGCTCAGGACCTGAGTCATGTGACAGAACTCTGCCTTTACCATGTTTGAGTCCATCTCAGGGTGGGTAGGTGCAGCCCTGGTCCCAGCTCACAAACCCACCTCCCAGTGAGACCTGAATGGTTTGCAGTCTCTCGCAGATGTCCTGTTCGGATCTCTTGCTGGGCCCCTTGGCCCCTCTCCAGTGTTGAGCCCCGATCACCGACCAGGCTTCTCCCAGCTACCCAAAGCCCAGCCACCACCTATCAGACAAAAGTTATGTCAGGCTCCTGCAAACCAGCCCACTCAGCCCATCCCGCTGTGCCCTCTGCTTGTGTAGGCCTCACGTGTACTGTACTGTCCCCTGGACAACTCCTATGTGTCCAGATCCGAGGTAGCCTCCTCTGGGAAGCCGTTGCTAATACCAGCATGGATGGAGCAGGCATTTGCCCTCCATTAAGACATCACCCAAGCTGGTGCCTGTGCCCCACCAAACTCTCTAACAGCACAGTGAATGCTGCTAAGACAAAAACCCAGCGCCCATTAGAACTCAGCAGCCAGCCGAGGAAGATGCAGCCAGCATATGGCTCAGCATCACCACATGGCAAGGGAAGAGTCACCACTGGACTCCAATCCTCGTGTCCTCAAGGGAAGTCTGACATAGACCCAGCTGGACACAGGCCTGCTCCTCTCACAGCTCCAGTCCCTACCCTGCCTGGGCCGTCACCACTGCAGCCCAGGGCTCTTCTCAGTGCCTGAGGATGGCCCTGTGTACTGGCGAGAGCAGCTGCCTGTTCAAACTCCTCCAGGCAGAGTGCTGGTGCCTTCCACTGCCTGCGATGGGCAGAGGCTGCCAGGCAGCAGAAGGTGGCTGCAGCTGTGGTCCAAGTATCAGTTCCAGCTTGACTCGGGCCTTGCTTGTGTCCCCAGTCATCAATGCCGGTGTGGCACTCTAGGTCACAGTTTTCCCTCACTCAGGCTCAGTCACCAACCGATGGCTATAGCCCCAAGGTCTAGGATTCATGTCAAAGGTCTATCTGTCCCTGGACCTGATCATATTCCAAGCTGCTGCTCTGACTAAGCAACAGGCCTAAGTACCTGCTAAGCTGAAGATTCTTCACCTGCCAACCCAAATGCCAAACAGCCTCCTACCAGCATGCGTCCTGCTTCCCTGTGGAAACCAAAGATAAGGCTTCAAGTGTATCTAGAATGTATCTGCGACCAGCATGCACATCTTTCCAATTGCACGAGACAAACTTTTCTCTCTTCCCAAGTAATCCTTTTCTCAAAAGGAACTTAACTCGGAGAAACCGAAGCTCAAAGCACTAGTACTCCTTGTTAGCAAATCACAACCTGTATTTTGTACAGGATGTCTTGACAGAAATACCACTCTTCACAATCTTCCAGTAACAAATCCAAGTTTTGCATAGATGGAATTTAGATGCATAGCCTAGAAAAACATTTGGGCATCTGTTCCATCCATTCTCAAGATACCTAGTATGTGCCAGAAGGAGTCAAAAATTTTGTTGGATCAAAAGAACATGGTTTATTTGAATTGAGAGTGAGAATGAGACATTCTCTGTTCATTCATTAATTCCAGTCTTGGGGCCAGAGAGAGGAGTACCACTTCCACAGAGTACAGATGACAGGAAGGGTGGAGAAGAGGACTTAGCAAAGGGGCGCCCACTGGACCTGCCTCTGCAAGGACAGCCTCTGAGCCAGCCACACTGTTCTTTCTCATGTATCAACACTGCTTTCACGGTTACCGCAGAGAATCTGTCTTAGTTTTTCTAAAGGGATCTAAGAAATACACCTTTAAACTTTACAGCAATGAAAAACAGACACATTGGGTACAATTTTTCAATGAAACAGCTGTGACTAGGACATATGTGACAAAGGTTATGTAAAGACATTAACTAGATGGTGAAGTAAAATTACTCATAATTAGTTTGACCTTTATAATGCTCAGCAATTACACAATGTCCACACATATGCAAGGACTATACAATAAATACTGAATCTCATCTAAATAATTAAGTAGGGAGTGGATCACGCAGTTTACAGGTGAAACTATTCTTAAATGGAAAATGAGAACTCTGCTACTGGATACCACTGAAATCAGGTGACTTGCTCATAAACCAAAGATCTGTATGATGGCAAATGGTAGAGACGTTGGGATCCCCACTCTCATGTGAGTTCCATTTAAGGAGCTTTATATTATATTTTCTTGTGCATATTTGACATTAATGAACTCAGGTGCAATTAGGCATCAATCTGTGAGATGCTTTGCCATACTTAATTTCATAACTGTGATTACAGTCATTATAACCACAAGAAGGACCAGGCTCTGAAATGCTATAGAAAGCAGGAAGAATTTTAATGCTGCTCTCATCTATGTTTCTGATCTCTGTCCGCTGTGGAAAGTAGGATGTCTGTTCCACAAGCTGCCTTCTCCTCCACCATATCTGCAAGAGCAGCAGACCTCACCTTCTACCAGGTGCACCAGACTGTGAGCATGCTTTTCTCATATCCAGCTAAAGCACGTCTTCCTGTGATAAGAAAGACATGCCTGTGTTCACGGTCCTGTCACCATGACCAGGACTGCAGCTTTTCCTATGAACGGCAGGAGTGGGACCGTGACTGCCACCGCTGTGGAGCTCCTGGGCTCTGGGTGGCGAGGGAGCAATTCCCAGCTGCATGCAGATCCTCACCCAAGAACAGACAAATAGGAGGCAGGAAAATACCAGCACAATTTCCCAAGTAATTTTCATGTTTTCATAGATGGGGTTAACTTAAACATAGAGAAGAAAGAGAAAAATAAACGAATATACTTAAGCCTAGAACTTTCTCAATTAAAGGTAGTCAGCATAAAATCACCTCTTTCCCCATCAGTAGAGATGTTCCATTGATTTTTCTAACCCCCATATTGTTGGATTCTACCAAAGGCAATAAGACTAAGGTGAAAATAAAGAAATGCTGATACATAGCACCTGGTGTACTTCTTTCTTCCTACCTACCTCTTCTAATCCTTCCCTGCCTTGAAATTCTTTAAGTCTCAGGAACCCCTCAAGCCTGTCTGGCCACTCAGGCATGAGGCTCTATCACTGAGTCCCTAATCCCCACCACACACAAAATGTGGCCCAGCTTTACACAGTGCAACCCGCAGGCCAGACCCATCTCTAAGCTTTGTCTATAATTGTTACAGTGATGGCACCAGGGAAAAATGCTGAACGAGCTCAATAAATATTGATTAAGTGAAGAACGAAATGGTTGGAAAGACACCAAAACTAAAAGGAACTGCACAGTATATTATGAAAAACATAGAAAGGAAAATCTGCAGCTTTGCTTCAGGCAATATTGCTTGTCACTTCACAAAGATCTGCTCAAGGATTTGATACACACACACACAGGAAACAGGGAATAAGGATAAACCTTCCTATTGAGAGGGATAAAGATTTGAATCACACATTTGATCCACACATGGAACAGAAGGAATAGACACTAGAGTGATATATACACTGAACTAGTGACTTTAAACAAAGGGCACGAGAGGACAGTGCACAGAGCAGTGTGGAGAGTGAGCAGGGAAATGCAATCTGAGATCAGAAAGGAAAGCTTAAAGATTCTATTTCTAGTTCTGAACTGAGGGCCACGCACAGCTGCCACAGCACACTCTATCTATTCCATAAGACCTAACTCTCTACTATCCACGTTCCAAGTTCTAAAAACTAAGATCACAACCTTGCTACCCAGGACTTACATTGGAAGCACTGTACAAACAATTCAGTAAGGTTTCAAAACCTTGGTCTATCAGTGTCTCACAGCTGTGTTCAGGTGACGTGTGGCTGTGTCTTGCTGGGTGTTCAGTGGTGTTGCATGTTTTTGTGTACTGTCATGAGAATGTGAGCGCTCGAATTAGAGCAACAAACAAACATTAAATTCCATGTTAAACCTGCCAAGAATGAAAGTGAAATCAGGGACACATTAGTCCAAGTTTATGGGGATAACACCATGTAGAAAACAGCAGTGTACAAATGGACTAAGCATCTTTTTGAAGGGTGAGAAAAAGTATCACTGATGAAGAGAAATCAGGGTGGCCAGTGATGAGCAGAATCAACAAAAAAAAAATGCAAAAATTCATGAAATTGTGGGTCAAAATATTCAGCTGAGTGTGAGAAGCATAACAGATCAAGTAAACATTGATAGAGAAACAGGAAAATCTTAACTGAAGGTCATGGCTAACAACTGCTGGCTCTTGCATCCTGACAAGGCACCAGCTCATATAATCCCTGTCTGTGAGGGAGTTTTTAGCCAGTAAACAAATAACTGTATTGGAACATCCTGCCTACTCAGCTGATGTGGCCCCCAGTGACGGGTAAAGAAAATATTGAAAGCAAGACATTTTAATGACATTCAGGACATCAAGGGTAATACAATGATAGCTTTGATGACCATTCCTGAAAAGAATTCCAAAATGGCTTTGAAGGGGGGACTAGGCACTGGTGTTGGTGCATAGCTTCTCCAGAGGACACTTCAAAAGTGACCGTAGTCATAGTCAGCAATGGGGTATTCAGTGCTTTTTCTAGGATGAGTTCACAAACTTAACTCTGTTATCTTGTATGTCTCCTTAGAACAGTTAAAAAATTGTATGGAATAATTGAAAATTTATATTCCTCAAACAACTGGATAACAATTTTTTGAAAGATAAATACAAACGATACAAGATATGAAAATCACGCACATGAGACCCAGAGGAATGATGGCAGGGTCAGCCTCCCAGCTGCACCATCAACCTGTCCACCCTCCACTGACCAAATGCAAAGCTTACTGCAGTACTGGGTCCTGGTGTTCTCAAGGAAAGATACAAAGAAACACACAAGTCACTCACCTCAACTGCTCAGTCTCATTAAGGAGATGAGATGTAAATATATGGAAGCACAAAGGTAAAAAAAAAAAATGGCTGCATAATATTCCATGGTATACATGTACCACAATTTATTAATCCATTCGTGGGCCGGTGGGCACTTGGGCTTCTTTAATAAATTGTGGTACATGTATACCATGGAATATTATGCAGCCTTGAAGAAAGATGGAGACTTTACCTCTTTCATGTTTACATGGATGGAGCTGGAACATATTCTTCTTAGGAAAGTATCTCAAGAATGAAAGAAAAAGTATCCAATGTACTCAGCCCTACTATGAAACTAATTTATAGCTTTCATATGAAGGCTATAATCCAATTATAGCTCAAGAATAGGGGGAATGGGTTAACGGTGGGGAGGAGCGGGGGGAGGGGGGGTGGGAGGGAGGGTAATTGGTGGGGCCACACCTACAGTGCATCTTAGAAGGGTACAGGTGAAACTTACTAAATGCAGAATACCAATGTCTTCCTACAATAACTAAGAAAATGCCATGTAGGCTATGTTAAACAGTTTGATAAAAATATTTCAGATTGTATATGAAACCAGCACATTGTACCCCTTAATTGCCCTAATGTACACAGCTATGATTTAATAATAAAAAAAAATGGCAGAAAATGTCAGTCAGGCAGTAACTGAGCTATAGGCATAGTGAGAGTTTTAAAGGCAAAGTTGTTACTTCTGGTTGGATGACTGGGCAGAGAATGACCTGGGATATGGTTAAGGGAGGTGGGGAGGACGGCTGCAGGTGGAGAAGAGGGGAGGGCCGTGCAGAGAAGAGGATGAAGGATGGAGACACACGTCCAAAGAAAGCTGTGCATTTTAGACTGGCTGACCCATACTGCAATGAGGGAGGTGGCACAGCAGAGCCGGGGGGGGGGAGGGGGCTACCAAATACATCTAACACATCTGCATGCCCAGGGAATGTGCAGTGAGCTGATGGGCTTCCTGGCGTCATGGTCCTTGTTTCATAAGATGAGATCAACTTGGATCAACAAAAGCCAACAATAACCCCTCAAATCACAGGCAACACTTACTTCTCTGGTTTCTGGCTCTAGTTCCCACACTTCTCTACCTGGTGAGCTCACATACTGTATTACAAGGGCAAAGACAGTGCAGCTAATTGGCATGGGTTCGGATTCCACACGTTTATTGGTGTAAGTTTGGGATAGTGACTCAGTGTTGTTACTTCTCCATGTCCTTAACTGTCAATTGGGAATAATAACAGTACTTAGCTCATGGGATTATTGGGGGGAAAGATGAAATGAATTAAGATAAGCAAAGTCTAATAAATGCAGCTGTTGTTTCTGTAGTTATTAAGATGGTACTGCCAAGTATGAGTAACCATAATATGCAAGGAATCCTATAAATCAAATATGATTTTTAAGAATTGAAAAATGAGCAAAGTCTATTAAGCAGCATTTAGAGAAAAATCTGAATGGTCAATTAATATATGAAAGAAAATCAGGGAAAATGCAAACCAAATGAGAGAGTATTTCATGCATACTGAAGCTTCATGACAAAGAGGAGGGTGATTAAAGTTCTCTTATGTGCTGGCATACCAGTGGGTCTAGAGACACTGGAGGTCAGGAGGGGTCAGGAGTGAAAGAACCGCTTTCCCCTGTCTTCAAGCCCTTCTCCCTGTGAGGGGGAAGCATTCAAGGAAACTCTGCGGCCAGCTCCCGTCAGCCCTTCTAATTCTCTCTGTGGGTGTCCGCTCATCCACAGGACAAGGGAACATGGGTCCTCCTTTAGGGAGCTTGCAGGCCTTGCCCCTGCCGGTGGGCTCTGCAGTTACCCAGGCCAGGCACAGGAACGTCTCTGGTCCACCAGCAACAAGTTGTCTGGCTGCATGTCTGAGCCAGGCATACTCATCTCTGTCACTGTGTCACTTCTCAGCTGGTTACAAACTTGGAAGTGAAATAACGTGGCGCTATTTATACGCTACTTACGGACAACCTAATACCCTAACGTTTGTAATAGGGAAAAGGAGATCCAAGCTGAGCATTAGTAAGAGCAGAAAAACACTCCGGCACGAATCAGATGGCACACTAAGCGGGTTATAAATTAGCGAGCAAATATGTGTACCCACACAGATGAATCTCAAAATCATAAACAGAATAAAAGTTGCGAAGAATATATACGGTAGTAAGTTTTCGTGTAAATGCCAATCTTCGGAAACACATGTAACAAGAGGTGTTGCTTACAGGCATGGGCTGGTGAGGAAAAGAAGAAAGGGGTGCATGAGTGTGATGTAGCAACTTCACTGCACCAGCTACTCCAGAGGAGGAAGGAAGAGGGGGAAGCAGTGGGATGGGAAGGGAGATTAGTTTTATCTGGGCTCCGTCATTTCATTAAGGAGAGGATTAGAGGCCAGGAGCAATGACTTATGCCTGTAATCCTAGCACTCTGGGTGGCTGAAGCAGGAAAATCACTTGAGCTCAAGAGTGTGAGACCAGGATGAGCAGGAGTGAGACCCCATCTTTACTAAAAATAGAAAAAAACTAGCTGGATATCATGGTGGGCTCCTGTAGTCCCAGCTACCCAGGAGGCTGAGGCAGGAGAATCCCTTGAGCCCAGGAGTGTGAGGCTGCTGTGAGCTAGGCTGACACCAGGGTGCTCCAGCATGGGAGACAGAGGGAGACTTTGTATCAAAAAGAAGATGATCAAAAACAAATGTGATAAATAACATCGAGGGAAGCTAGTACCTGGACAGAGTCTGCATGTAGTTACATTTGATGCATATTAAAGCTTTTTTTTAAAATACTCATTCTGAAACATTAGTTCATTCCATACCAAAGAACATTTAATTAAGTACCTAAAATGCACCAAGAAACACTCTAAATCCCACTAATCTGATTTTGGAGGGATTTGGGCATCCCTCAAATGCTCATGTCCCCTTTAGGCGGCCCTCCGGCGAGTAACCTACTGATAAATGAATTTAGTGATGCTTCACTGGGCCACAGGCTCTTCTGTTAGGGTGCATAGAAAGAGCACGGGAATGTCATTGTCATTTGCTGTTCTGTGGGGGCTTTCACGGTGTTTGCTGAGCGCTTTCACTACAGGGGACTGGACTTGAGGGTGCCCTGAGATCTGAGGTCTATAGGCCCAGGCAGAGAGGGGATGGAAGGGGGGAAACTGGGTCCTGGATCAAGCAAGCTGTTTGAATTATTGGCAACTGTGGGCAAGCTCCTGACAGTGAGGATTCCTCCTGCCCTTCTGAAACCCAGGAGGTTTCCCACCAGGAAGGCACTGTGCAGGGGCTGGGGCATCCTGGGCAGCCAAGCCCAGGATGAAGAGAAAAGCTGGATGTGGTGCCAGTGCAGAGGTCTCTGGCTCCCCCAGGAGGGTCCTTCTCCCCTGGTCAAGTGCAAGGGTCAGGAAGGGTGGGTGGGCCAGGAGACAGGTGGGATCACATTCACAAGTCACAGCGATGTAATAATTCTCAAGAAGAGACGCCGCAGACCACATCACCTCCCCTGCCCCTAAGGAATGACAGGAACTTGAGCGAGTGATCCGAACTTGTGCCTCAGTCTTTTTGTCAGGAAAATGGGGATGTTGAAATAAAGTAATGTTTACCAAATGCTTAGAGCAGTGAGTGGCACACAAGTGTGAAATACAGTTGTTTCCTGGTTTCTATGGAGATTGGTTCCGGGACCCCCTTTGGATACCAAAATCTGAGGATGCTCCAGCCCCCTTCAGGCAGCCCTCCATCTGCTCAGTCTATTGCAACACTTAGAGAAGGGTAGCATTTCGAAATCACGCCCAATCCACACTTTTCAGTGTTTCCCTCCAGCCTTCCCCCCACTGCATCTATGCAAGGGAGCCAGGTCACAGCTTTCTAGAGAGGGAAGACATGATGTCCATTGCCTACTGACAGAGGTCACATCTGTGAGCCATGAAAGACCACAGGCCCAGGCTGTCCACAGAGAATGTGGCCAGTTTCAGCACATTCTGACCTGGACTTTTACAGATCAAGAGCCACAAAAGTCTGGAGGTTCAAACACAGAATAGGAAGAATAAAGACTTGAAAAAAAGAACTTACAAAAAGGGAAGGTGAAACCATTTTTATTCTGGAGAGAAGGACCAGAGGGCAGAAAGCAGGAAGATGGGCCAAGGGCAAGGCCAAGAGGTCAAATGCCACAGCTTGCTCACCCTGAAGCTGGCGGAGGGGACAGTCAGAAACATTCTCTAGGTTTGAAGGCTTCTGAGAACTCCAAGTTGTTCTCTTCTCCCGATGGATTCTGGAGACTGGTGGCCTTTGGTGTGGTTCTGGGACCCCCTCCCCCCAGGTATTCTGACTGAGGCCAGCAATGTCACCACCGGGCAAGGCCTGTCTGCTCCTGGGTCTAGAACATGGCAAGGAGTCCTGTGTTCCTTAGGGGGGGAGACAGGGCACTGCACAGTGTAGGGACCCCAATACCAAAGCTGTAAAGAGGTCCACAGGCACAGCCATGGAACCAAGACCACGCAGCACCGGCCTCGCCTCGGCACACTGGGCTGATGTCCCGATGGGGACAAGGCCAGAAGCAGGAGGCGGCACAAGGGACAAAGTCCCTTCCCAATGCAGTGCCGCTACCTGAGTCCTTCCCATCCCACTGAATGGAGCTGTTTATGGATGAATAAAAGAAGGCAGGGGATGTCTTCAGAGGGGGAGAACCCCTGAAAAGCTGAGTCTTTACCCCAAAGTGGTCAGATTCCTGTCACCCAAACAACTGGGATGCCCCCAAAGAGACTTAGAAACCTTAAGTTGATAGATTTTCAGTCCTCAACAGATGTGGGGAGCCATGGAACTAAAAGAAATATTCTAAAACTAAAGAGAAGTATCCCCATGGCCACAGGTGAATTGAGTTGTATTCACTTCAACCCTGTTACATGATTACTTTGACACTATCAGATTAAGAAACAAGTTTCCGCAGACCCAAACTAAAAAGTAGTCTCCCTGCCTGGCCAGGATCACAGGCAGCCCCAAAGTCACTATCAGAGTTTTATCACCAGAGGGCAGAAGTGTCCTTCCCAGCTGCTCAGTTTATCAAAACCTGTGTCCAGCTCACACACCTCAGCCGGACACACAGAGAAGGAAGTCACGAAGTCCCCTCTGTTTAAACAAAGAAGCCTCAGCGGCTTCTAATAACTGGGAACTGTGTTATTTCAGAGCTGGAAATAATAAGAGGAAAATGCTGAAGTGATGCCTTTCAACTCTGCATTTTAGAGTAAAAACACCCCCATAGGTCTGCTGAATTTTCCAGGCAGGACGGCTGCCTAAACCCAGGTCACAGGTGTCTGGTCACACCTTGGAGCTTCAGATATAAAAATCTTCATTAACAAATAGCTGGAATCTGCTGGCCTCCTGGGCCGCAGGGGGGCCCTGCCCCTCTGTCAGCTCCTTACTATAAAAGATGATATGCAAACCACTGTCTCAAGCCTCACCTGGAACTACATCTCTTCCCAGTCTTATGTGGCTTCTTCCCGCATGGCCGAGCTTGCCATCTAACCTCAACAAGCAGAAGGGACCCCATAGTCATCTGGGGATACCAGCTGGGGAGCCTGAGTCTCCAAGGCCCTGCCAGAGGATGCCAAACCAAGACCATTACAGAATGGCTCTCGCCTTGCTCCTGCTCTCCTCCCCAGCCTCTCTACCTGCACAAGAGACTAAATTCTAAGTGAACTGAAGTTCCGTACCCAGCTCCCCGATTCAACACAAGCAGCATCGAAATGTCAGCAGAGAGTGCTGCCTGTGCCAGTCAGGAGGAGGTTTCCTTATCTTTGTCTTTCTACTCTCATCAGAGAATGGATTTGTACACAAAGGAACTTAATTAAGACCTGTCCCCTGAAGCTGTCAGCTTCTGAGTCTCAGGAAGAAAACAGCTCCATGCACCGTACAAAAGATTTACACTACAACAGTCTGACAATCCAGGCAGACCAACTTTTTTCTCGACTTGTCCTTAGTTTAGCTGGAGGCAAGACCACTGTCGACTGACATCTTTCAAATGTTCTTCTGAATAATTCCCTCAGATTAATACAGATCATATGGGAACTTGCTAGGTTAATTCCGAGGGGAAAAGTTACAGGTGGTGTTCACAAGGTGTATTTATTTGTTGTCTAACAGTTGCACAGTTCAGAGGGGAATGAGGAAGACGATGACCCATGACTGAGGGACAGTCTGGACTCTGCCAGCCTGACCGACATACAGTCAGAATAGACGTATGTCTGTAATGGAGGTAGGTGGTGTCCCTGAAGGCCAGCCCTGACCTTCTGGCTCTGGCCTGCTACAAACAGTGCAGTCAGTGCACAAGAGAGCAGGAGACCAGGGGCCACAGTGCCATGGCCTGCCACCCTCAGGGTGCCACCCCCACCGGGCCCAGGGAGGAAGGGGCCCCTCCCCTCTCACCTGGGGAGCATGGGTCATACTGAGATTTTTGTGGAACCACCTTAATAAGTAATTGACTGTGGCTCACTGCTGTAATTCTAGCACTCTGGGAGACGAAGGTGGATCATTTCAGCTAATGAGTTCGAGACCAGCCTGAGCAAGAGTGAGACCCTTTCTATACTAAAAATAGAAACAATTAGCCTGGTGTTATGGTGGGCATCTGTAGCCCCAGCTACTTGGGAGGCTGAGGCAGGAGGATTGCTTGAGCCCAAGAGCTTGAGGTTGCAGTGGCTGTGAGGCCAAAGCACTCTATCCAGGGCAACAGAATGAGACTTTGGTTCAAAAAAAAAAAAAAAGAAAAAGAAAAAAGGTAATTTACTCATTCAGAGTCCAAAATTAAGCCCTTAAAGTCAACAGGTTATGACCACCTAGTTGGAAGGAAAAGGACATGCTCTGACAAATTTTATTAAAAGCTGAACCCCTCTTCTTTAATAAAAAAACTTGGGAGATCAAAATCTTTTTGTTTTCAAATTAAAGGATTAAAACTAAGCAAAGCCTTGGAAGAAAGAAACAGAGAGCTTAGTTTTCACCTATTTAAACGACTACAATCAAATGTCTTCCCAAGAGCAGATTTTTAAAAGACAAGTGTTACTCAGGGATCGGCTGTCTGGGGAATGACAAATTCAAATTATTACAGGGACTAGCCATGTTAGAACAAGGGGCAAGGAACGTGGGGACTGCAGCAGACTGGGGAAAACAGCCACACATCGAAACACGTGTGAGTGTCTGACGCACACACACAGACGGAGAGCAGAGCACGCTGCCCTGTTCTGGAAGTCTTCCTCTGAGACGGCAGTGACAATTGTGATTTTAACCCGGGAGTGACGCAGATGACCAAAGGGGAGTGTCCGTCTGCCTTGGCCCAAAACTGGCCAGGCTCCAGCACCTGGGCTCTTACTTCCAACTATAAAGCGGCCCGGCGATGGCTGCCTGGACACTGACTGAAGTCAGAGTCTGGCTGTCTTGTTCCAGAGTCTTCAGTGCTCATCAGCTGCCAATTACCCAGAAAGTGCTGGGCCACAGCCCAAGCCAGGCGCAGACAGCCTCCGTCGGCTCACAGTGCGGGCTGTGTACCTCTTCTTGAAGCTAAGCCTTCTCCAAAGCATTCTGAAATTAGAACAGGACATTCACAGCGGTCTCTCCAGGTAATGAAGTCCCTTTTGCGGGGTTCTGAGCTCTGGTGGAGAAGAGACTGCAGGGTTTGCTTTCATAGAAAGGGCCTTTTTGCACTCAGCCATGTGGCTGGAATAGCCCCTGAGATCTGACCATTAAATTTTCTGTCATCCCTCTCTGTTACCCAGAAGCAAGATGAGTTTATTTCTTGGCTTCCTCGAGGGCACTATGAGCCCAGATGTGAACTCTGCGAGCAGCGGAGGGGAGGTCACCCTGAGCTGGGAAGCAGACATCAGAGCACAGTTTATCCCTCAGGCCGCCTGCCTCTCCTGCTCCTCCAGCCCAGGCCCAGGCAGCAGCCTTGTCAGATTCCTTTTTGTTATCCAACTTAGTCACCCCTGACATTTCTGTGTAAGTGACCTAGCTACATCACCAGCTAATGGGACACAAGGCAGTTCTGTCCCACATGAGGAGATGTGAGTATCCTCCTGACACCTGCCAACCCCAGCCTCTCCACGGGCTGGGGAGTCCTGTGCCCTCCGAGCCCAGCTGTCAACAGTGCAAGAGTCTTACCTGGTCAGGAGGTATCACTCTTGACACAGCAAAAGGAATAGGTAAGAGTGGAGACAGGCTTGAATCTTATTCATTTCAAATCTCTTAAAACAAAAGTATTGAGAGTTTTTAAAAAATACACAAAATTTGAAAGTGAAATATAAATTGTTTTTAAATCCATATACAAAGAAAGCGAAGATACAATACAAGGGGGCCAATCACTTGTCATGGTGGAATGCACAGTGGCACCTCCATAGCTGACCACTCCCTACACTGACCACCTCCTTGAGTTGACCTAATTTTCACAGACCAGACATACACCACGTGTATGCATCAGTACAACAGGCCTGGTTCCTTATGCTGACCACCTCTCTATGTGGACCAGTTTGTTACAGTCCCTTGGGGGGCCAAATTATAGAGGTTCTACTGTATTCATTTCTGAGCACTCTGGTGCCCAAAGGCAATGGGGGCCAAGAAGGAAGGGAATATCACTTGGAAGCCCTTTCCCATTACGGGAAGGGCAGGAAAAATCAAGGGGGGGCCAAGTGGAGCATGGTGGCACCTGTGGTGGGCAACGTTTGAAAATGATCACCTATTCCTGGATTTGGCCTAAGTCTGAGCTGGCCTCCAGAACTTATTTTCTAAGAACATTTAAAAGTATTTATTATTCAGTAGCCTTTTCTGATTAAGTATAAATTTCTTGACTCAAAATTCAGGACAAGACAAACCAGCCCTTGCAAGGCAAGGCACATTTGTTCACCCCAGTTCCTGGTGTCCACCCTGGACACACAGTCTGCCTCTTCTACAGTCGGATCTCCACCTGGGCACCACTGGCCTGGGTTCTGCAGCACAGCCGACATCAGCCCACAATGCTGCGACATCCTCCCTACTCACCCCTCAGATGTGACAACCAAAAATGTCTCCACCTTGCGAATGTGGGTGGGGGGGGACTACTGGTCCTCAGTTTAGTAAACGACAGGTTTTATTCACGCCTTCCTGGGTCTGTGACTTTCCTTCTGGGATCACTTTACTTCTGCCTGTATTTTCTCCTTTAGAGTCCATTTTAATGTTCTTTTAGTAAAGATATTTTTGGGTAGTAAGCTCTCTATTACTGCTTTACAGTATCTTTCTTCAGGCTTATACTTGAAGGGCAATTTTGCTAGATATCTAAATCGGATTAACACTATTTCTCTTTGTTCTTTACAGTGATCTTCTATTGTGTTGTGTTTCCTGCTGTTGATCAGATAGCTGCTGTCAGCCTCCTCATTATTCTGGAGAGAATGTCTTCATTCTCTGTCTGCTTTCAACCTCTTTCTTTTGACTTTGGTGTTCTACTTTCTCACCATGGTATAGCTAGGTGTGGATATGCATGTTTTCATTGATCTCCCTTGAGATTTATTGGGTTTTCTGAATCTGATGTTCTCTTCCACTAGAAAGTCTCAGACTCTCTTGATTTTTTCCTCATTCTCTATTTTCTCACTCTATTCTCCATGTATCAACGCATCTCTTTATTATGTTCCATCTGTAAGTCTGTGTTTCACACTAGGTAACTGATTGAGATCTATCTGCTGGTTCACTAATTAGCTCTTAATCTGTAACTAATCCACTATTGTTAAACCTCCCATTCAATATTAATTCCATGGGATTTATGCCATTTGTCAAATGTATCGTTCATTTAGACAAGTTATATTTGATTCATTTTCAAAGCTGACTAGTATTTGGGATATGTTTCTGTTCTTTACCTGTGCATTTTATTTTAGTATTTTTAAAACTAAAATAAATAAATAATAAAATACTTTTACTATTCATATTAAATGTACTCACTTTACATACTCAAATTCTTTTTTTGTTTCAGCTGAGTCTTGTTGAGATGCCCTTTACTCTTGTGTATAATTTTTAATTTTAGTTCACATTCTTTGCAATAATATTTATGGGAATTTTTCACAGTCTTGATAAAGGGGACATTCCCTTTATCTCTATGCAACTACCACTAAGGCCCAGTGGTTGCTTAGGTCAGATATGTGCCACCAGGTAAAAAAATATCCCGCTTGGATTTTTAAGGCTGCAGAGGGAACCACAAATTTGGGCTCCACACCCATCAGAGAGAATGTATGGTAGGGATGCTGACTACTTAGGGAAAAGGAACGTTTCCTTCCCTCTGCCCAGTGCTGAGGTCCATTAAGGGGTATTTGCCTACACTGTCCCTTTGCAGGACAGGGTCTGGAGTCCTGATCTGACTCTCTACATGGGCCGTGGCCATGACACATGCCCCAGCCTGGCCCATGAGGGACCTACAGATGCCCCAGGGACTAAAAGATGCTCCCTGGAAGCTGCCACTTCAAAACGAACTTTGCTCTCTGGATTCCAACATTTACCTCTAGGAATTAATATCTCTTACTGTTTTGTCATCTCAGATATTTTCTTTTCTACATGAAACACAGGCTTTCATGGATTTTGTAAAAGGTGGGTTTCAGACCACCATCCTCATTCCCAGGAAAGGAATGGTCTCCTTGTGTTTAAAGTGACAACATTTCTGCCAAAACTGGAAATGTGCAGAGCCACATGGCATCTTAATTTTCAATCCCGAATGATTTTCCAAAGGCTGAGGGCTCTGGAAGGAACTCACAGGGCCACTGGCAGATGCCTGACATCATCCTTTTCCACAGATTTGAAAGGCAGTGTATGTCCTGGCCGCACCCCAGTGCCCAACAGAAATAGAATGAGAAGTGTGAGCCAGCTGGCAGGATATCAGCCTTGGAACAGGCCTGCAGCAAGAAGGATTTCCAGCTACAGGGTCAGAAAAGCATCATGAAAGATGGCAACAGGGTCTAGAGGCCTGGGTGGAAACCCACATCCCTCATCCAAACTCACAACTGCTCCCTAGAACATCTTGCCCAAGACTCCTCTGCCATTTAAAAATGAGCCATCAATAATAATAGAGTCCAATAATAATGATTATGATAAATAACAGAGTAGCTTCTATTATAGTTGTGTGCCCTTCCAATGCCCTGTCCCCCGAGCCCTCCCAACATGTGACATGGCACAGGGCTTCTGCCTGGCCCCGGGGACCTGCTCGCCTCTCATCCTATCTCTGGGATCTAGCCCAGTGCCTGGCACATGTCACTCAAAATATTTTGAAATAAATTTAAGTGTGACTTTTCTGTTGGACTTGTCAGATTTGGGGTTATCAACTGAGTAGGAAATGCTTTTTGGAGAAACACAGCTCCATGGAGCCAGCCCTAAAGCTGAAAGCATCTATAGAAAGTCCTCCCTGAGACCAAAATGTGCAAGGGTGCAGCGTGCAAACACGTTTCTGTGAGCTCACACTCGGCAGAACTCACCTGAACCACCACAGCAGCTCTAGGAATGGGTTTTTCCCCCATTTATTCAAAGCTTTATAGGCCACATTGCTTTCACATGTATCTTTCTTACTTATCTCTCTCTCTTTTTTTTTTTTTTTAGAGACAGCGTCTCAGTATGTCGCCCTTGGTAGAATGCCATGGTGTCACAGCTCACAGCAACCTCCAACTCCTGGGTTTAGGCAATTCTCTTGCCTCAGCCTCCCGAGTAGCTGGGATTACAGGTGCCCGCCACAACGCCTGGCTTCTTTCTTACTTCTTATAAAGTGAGAAAATGTAGACTATTCACTTTTTACCATCAGAAATCAACAAGGTCCTGCAGACTTTCCTGGGGAGTAGTCATAAGAGCTTAAAATGATAAGTACCCCATCGTCAAAGTCCTAGAAGATGATTCCCCATTCACACAGAAGGGGATGGGACTCAAAAGCATGGAACTCACATTCTTAAACATTCTCTACATACCAACTGCTCCATGACTGTGAATGAGGCACCGGTTTTCTAGGTGGAATTTCAGTGCCTGTAAACAGACGAGCAGAACCATGTCCTGTTTGCAGGGCCATGGTGGGGATGCGGTCAGCTGGACAGCAAATGCCCTTCCCAAAGGGCCTCCCTGCTCAGCACCAGTGAATGGCTGCCACTGGGGAATCATCCCATCTTCATAAGAAATAGACAACGTAAGTATTTATATGGGCTTTTCATTTGTCAAACACTGGCACTAGTCCTACAAATGTCTTATACCCCATGAGCCAAGCACAACACCTCCTCAGGCTTGACCAGACTCAGGTCACCTGTTTGCCCCATCAGGGTCTGATAATCTCTGGGATCCTGCCCACCTTGACATCTAGCAATCCATCCACCACCACTGGAGACCTTCTCCCTTGTCCTCAGGGAGCTCCTGGGCCTAAGAGCTTTAATTCTCATTACAACTCCAGACTCTAAACTTCGAAGGACATAACCATTTATTTTATCCTAGATGGCTTAGTCAAATAAGACATAAATCCATGTAAACAAGTTCTTAGCCACGTGGGTAGATCAAGGCTTCACTGGACACAAACGTGAGCCAGGTAGGCCCTCCAAAGCCTGTATAAATTTCCCTTTCTCTAGGAAATTTTCTCCTTTCTCCACCACGAAATACCACTTCGTCACCATGTGGTCATAAAGATAGTCTGAACGAGTTGGAAGTGGCACAGTTTCAGAGTCCAGCAGATCTGGACTCGAATCTTGGCTCCAGCATTTACTAGCTCTATGACCCTGACCAAGTTTCTTAACTTTTTTGAACCTTAGTTTTCTCTCCTTTCAAATGAAGAAAATACTACCAACTCATCACTCTGTTGAGTAAATCACAAAAACCAAACAAAAAAGAATCAATGTATAAAAAAATATAGGTACTGAATAAGCATTGTTCCCTTCTGTCCATTATCAAAGACCAAACTTTTGGGCAGCGCCTGTGGCTCAGAGGAGTAGGGCGCCGGCCCCATATGCTGGCGTCGGTGGGTTCAAACCCAGCCCAGGCCAAAAACTGCATGCCAAACATTTTGCTGTCCATTTTATAAACACACATGAAATATCGTGTGGCACACATAAATAAGCAGTGTCTAAAGTTGTGTTTCACCCACCTCAGCCTGTGATACATTTGAAAAATCTACAGAAGCCATATGGGCTTCCTCTTTAAAAAATTTTTTTTTACTGTTTAAATGTTTTTAGGCAGAGAAGCAAAAACTGAGAGGCTCAGAATTTGCCAAATCTTACTCAGAAGCAAAACAAACTCAGAGGCAGCACATGTGCTAGGGCGGAGCACATCAAAGAACATAGAGTCTATCCAGGGGGATTCCCAAAGGTCGGTGATGACAGCGTTGTTTTCAGTTAAGTACTATCAGCCAAAGGAACAGTCTGAAAACCATGAGTAACTGTGGCTTTCTCTTTACAGGCACCTTCTCATAACTGCAACAGGGATGTATTTAGATGGAGGTTTGGATTCCTAATTTCACGTTAGAACTGTTTTCTTTTTTCATTGACAAAAATCTGGAAATGAGATTTTGCAATGGGGTTAATGGCAAATAAGATACAGAAACTGTGGGAGAGGGCTTGGTTTAACTTAGTGACCCCAAATTGGTTCATCTTCATGTCCCCCTGCCCCTTATCTCCCCGGAAACAGTTCTCATGCTTTGAAAGGCCGCCTACCAAGCAGCACTCATTAATAATTCATCAGCTCTGTTTCTTCAGAGGCTGATACAGCTGTCAATCAGAGCTGCTGATGGGCTGTGATAACTAGGGTTGCCATGTAGACCGACATACCAACTAAAAGCAAAGCAATATGAACTTGTAAACATCTTCTAGGGCCTCAGCTCAGAGTCACATGAATTCCACCAGGTTCCAAACACATGAAATAAACCTACAAATCCCACTTGAACAGTTACAGTTCTCCAGGGGACGAGGACTCCAGGAGAGGAACAACTTGTTTTATTGATCAAAATAGGATCTTTGTTTATTAATGCATTTCAGAAGTGATTTGCTTCTGGGCTGGATGGTAGTTATCAGGGTAAAACTGCTAAACAGAGACCTGTCTAGTCACCTTTTAGTTATCTACATCTACAAAACAAAGACTCATTCACCTAAGTCATTCACAAAGTCCTGGAGTGGCGCTCAGAATGGAACAAGCACAGAACAGTCATGGTGGGCCACTTAGTTTACTTGGCATTTAGTTCATTTCCCACTAACTCTGAGCCTTCCAAGCACACGTGCCCGTGCATCTTTCCTCACCCTGCTGCCTGTTTGCAAGAGGTCAACTCTGGTCATTGACATCCAAAGTTATGTGCTGAATTGTGTACTCTGAAAATTCACATGTTGAAGTCCTGACTCCCAGTACCTCAGAAAGTGATAGTATTTGGAGATAGGGTCTTTAAAGAGAAAGTTAAGTTAAAAATGAGGTCATACGAATGGGCCCCAAGGCAATAGGAGAGATGTCTTTATAAGGGAAGGAACTTTGGAAAAAGACACACACAGAGGGAAGCCCATGTGAGGAACAAAGAGAGACAGCCGTCTGTAAGCCAAGGAGAGAGGCCGCAGAAAGAACCAACCTTGCCCACACCTGGACCTCAGACTTCCCGCCTCCAGGACAGTGAGACAATAAATTCCCATTGTTTAAATCACCCAGTCTGTGGTTTAACATACTAGTATACTCTAGGAAGCAGAAAACAGGCAAAAGTAGCATTCGTTTAAAATATATATAAACCAATAGAAAAGCTTCCGTTTCCAAGTTGAATGCCTACTGGTATAAGTTGACATGGCACAAGATGAGAGGAAGTAGAGAAAATTCTACTATTAACCATGTTTTTATTTGGATGTACAAATTGAATTACAAGTATCCACTCTCGTTATCAGCAGCCATGGCATTTGGTGGAGTCAGGGAGGTCTTCTACCAATATCCAGCTGATTTCAACAGGCTCTGAGGAGTGGGTGTTTGGGAGGTACACTATAGAGAGAAGGTTGGGCAGAAACCTGGGCATGGAAGGAACAAGAAAGGGCATCCAAACACAGGGGAGCCCAGAAAGACGGGGAGTCTGCTCTCTCCTGGAGCCAAATCTCCTGCCCATCACAGGACCACACAGGCTCCGGAGTTGACCTGCTGCTCGAGGAGGGCCCAGCTCCATCAGCAACCTCCTTCCTCTGTTTCTCTCTCTCCCTCCCTGACCCTCTTGCTCCCTCTCTGCAGAAGTGTTGAACAGACAACTATGGAAGGGCCTGTACATCTCACAGGGAAAGAGGCCTGGGTAATATTCCTTTCACCTCCTTCCTCAATAAGGTAAACAGTGTTGGATACCTGACCCCACTGGACCACAATCTCCATTTGAATTACTTTTACTTCAGAGAAGCTCAAACCACTTCAGACAGAAAATGCTTTGCTTTTTCATTTTCCATATACTTGGTGCTATGCAAACTACACACTACAACGTATCTATCTGTCTGAAACCCAAAGCAGGCACATTAACAACTGCTGTGCCCGGGTGCTCAGCATAACAACAAAGCTCCATTACCGCAGCCCAGAAACCCTGGGACTCGCCCGCTGGCCCTAAACCACTCTGCAGTCATCTTTTCAAACCCCCACCCCCAACAAAGCTTTGTGTCTTCTTTTGTACACTGAAGGAAACAAGCGTAGACACTAAATTACTTTCACAAAGCCATTTGAAATGAGGGAAATGTCTAGAAATTTTCCTGATACTAACAGAAATAAACAAACATGGTATGATACAATTAACATCTCCATGCAGTCAACATATTATAGGAATAGGCAGGCACAGCAGAGCCTGCAAAGCCACAACCTCCGTAAGTTGACCTAATTCTCATGGACTGGGACATGCACCATATGTACTCATTGGAAGTTTTTTATGTTGTCCACTTTCAGATGTTGACCGGTCTGTGTCAGTCCCCTGGGCAGTCAACTTACAAAGAGCCTGCTGTAATTAAAAATTTGCAAAAAACTTTGCAACATTCAAGCACCTATACACCCTGCCTCTGGTAATTATTACATGAAAGTTGAGAATGAAGTATCATTTGAAGATGAAAGATACAATTAATGCTCTAAAAATAGCTATTGGGGAATTTTAATTCTTCCCCAAATCATAATCTCCGCGATTTCCCTTCTGTCTAGCTCATCTCCCATCCCCAGAGCTTGAAAACAGATTCTACCTATTGATTACTAACTTTTGCAAACAGGAATCAGAGATCCCCTACTCCATAGAGAAAAGTCTCCTTTGGGGCTTCTAGCACTTAGTAATGAATTACTAAAGTAGAAATTTGAATTCTTCCCTCTGCTTGTGATCTTAGGGAGAAGAATGGCCACTCTGTTAAGGGCCTGGGCTCTTTAGATCAAGTGCTTATTATAATTCCTCAGCCTACCTCATGGGACAGTGCTAACAAATGACTGTGGAACTATAAACAGAGCAAACAAATAGTGTTAATTAAAAACCAGCTGCTTATCTTTGACCTTCGAAGAGTTATTCTACCTTTGGAGTACAAAACATTTAAAAGAATTGTTTTCTTGGGCCCACACCTGTGACCCCATCCCAGGCCTAAGTGGAAGGCCCCTTCTCTGGGCTCTGCTATAGGAAAGGGTTCTTTTCCTGGCCACATTTGCCTATGCACTTTTCTATTGCGCTCAAAACATCTGAAGAGGCAACTACCAGGCTCTCCAGGAGACAGGAAGCATTTTGAGGGAAGGGTTCCTGACTAGTTCATGTTGTATCCTCAGCACTGGGTTCACACGAGTTTGTCATCCAAGTTGTCTTTCTCCAAGAGGGTGAAATCAACTGTAATTAAAGAAGATATGCCTGCAGCTATCTCCTGCCAATCAGCCTAGGGAAGAGCTGGTTTCTTATCTTCCAGAAACCCAGAGAGGACATGTCCTGCTGCTGGGTGGGAGCAAAGCCAGAATGGAAACTCCTGTTTCCTGACTCTAAATTCCTGTGCTCTTTCCACACTTTGCAAAATATATACAGGTCTGTCCTTCCTGGCTTTATATTTATTCAACACTCTGTAGGTAATTCATTGCTACAACTCATCAACTACATGCCCTGAACATGCTAGGCCACAGAACCAGCAGATCTCACAAAGGGGGGATTACAGCACGATCCTCCCCACTTGCCTCTGAAGCCCTGCTTGGGCTGCTGCAGGGTTCCTGACTCCCTCTGCAGGCTGGAAAATAAGATCTCTAGCACATCAAATCAAGACCCAGCCTAGGTAAGCCAATGGCTGAGCAAGCTACCAAGGGGAGTTTGGAATTGATCCCCTAGTCCTCTAGCCCAGAGGCAGGAATTTCCCTGGGGCAAGCCTAGGCACTAGCCCGCTCCCTAACGGGGCTGGGCTTTTGGTAGGTTCTTAGGGTTAATAGTATGAACTTTGGAGTACAATTTACTAGTCTGACAAGCAAATCTGCTGCTTAACAGCTACTTTGGTTTCAACACCTTATTTACATATTCTGTGTCTCAGTTAAAATAAAAGTATCCTCAGCACTGGGTTACATTTATCATAAAATGGAGATGATAGATAATAGTCTACCTTCTGGCAGGGTATCTTTATAACTAAAGCAACTGAGAACTCTGCCTGGAGCAAGACACACAGGAAGCATTTCCTTAATGCTGGTGCTATTAATGTTACTGTTATTCATCTAAAATGAAACTCTTTCTACCTAAAGCTGTACTTCTCAGTTTTGCCACCCACTATGTTTTGGCACTCAATGAACAAACATTTTCTTTTTCTTGCAATTTTTAGAATACTGACATGATACCCTGGACATAGAATCCAGGGAAAAGGTTTGTTTATATGAAGTGTCCCTTAATCAGCTAATAGTTGAAGTATCCCACATGGCATACTAAATTACTCTGTGTCTGAAAACAAGTTGAGCATTTCACCAGCAACATTTCGAATTAGAAGCAATAAATTAACGTAGAAGTACAGACAAAATCTGCTGGGTCCGTCCCTTCATCGCCACGGGACTCATTCTAATGAAACCCTTGTACAGTGAACACTGAAGGAGTCCGTACGGACTGGCCGCGCGGCTCTCTGCAGGATTGCCTCTGCCCTGCTACGCACGCTCCACCTCGGAGAACCAGAGGGCACCCCCTGCACCCCTCTTGAAAGCGAGGGACTACAGAACCAGACCCTGCCGCAGAGTGTAAAGGGCCCGGCGGGCGTGCGCCTCTTACCACGAACTCCTCCAAAGTCTGGTAGGTCTTGCCCCGGAACTCACAGTAGTTCTTCCTTTCCTTGCACTGCGGGCAGCACTGGCTGGTGTCAACGTGGATGCAGCGCGGGTGTAGCCTCGGGCACTCGGGCTGCGCGCACAGCGGCCCCTCCTCTGTGCACAGGCACGGGCAGGCCGAGGGTCCAGGGGCGAACTTCTCCCCGATCGCGTAAACGAAACCACTCTCATCTACGCAGCCCTTGCCGCGATAGTCCGGGTACGCGTACTCCTCGGGCGGCTCCGGCGTGGGCGCGAGTTCCGGGCCGATAGCGTCCTGAGCGGCTGCGGCCAGGGACTCCACCTGCGGGGTGTCGCCGCGGGGCCGGACCTGCAGGTCCCCAGCCTTGGCGCCCCCGCCCTGGGCGACCCAGGCCTGCTTCAGCTTGCTCCACGGCTCCCGGCCGGCCAGCCCACGGCCGTTCTTGCTCTTCCAGTCCCGGCCGCTGCCGCCCTCGTCCCTCGCAGGGCGCCCGAGCTCGCTCACCCGCCCCGGGCCGTCCCGAGACGCGTGCTCGCGCTTCTCCTGGCCCGGCTGCTCCGGGGCTTGGGCCAGCTTCTCCAGAGGGATGCTCGGACTGCACAGAGCCACCATCAGGCAGCAGGTGACCAGGAGGGAACTGGAGAGCGCGCCAACTGCCATCGCAGTGGGGCTGGGCATCCCCTACCACGTCCCGGCGGGCGGGCGGGCGGGGAGCGCGGCCGAGGGGCGAGTCGCATTCACAGCCCGGGGGCGCGCTGCCGCCAGCCGGGAGCCGCCGTCCCTGCGGAGAGAACAGCAGTACAACTGAGCCCCGCGGCCCGCGCGCGCCCCGGCCCGCCGCGGCCCCCGCCCGGGCCCCGGCATGGCTCTGGTCTAGATTAACGCGCCGGACGACGGGGGCGGGGGCGGCACGCCCGGAGTCGACGCGCGGCCGGGGTTCCCAGACCTTGCACATTGTGCGGCAGTAGGTTGGAAGCGAAGTTCAAGAAATCACCGGCTGGCGGGGTTCTGATGTCATTTAGTGTTGGAGATGGGAACGCAGCGAGCCGGGCCCGCGTCCCCCTGTAAAGCTCGGCTAGGAACCACATAACTCAAGCACCCAGAGCGTCCTTCCCCCGGTCTGGCCCCATTTCCTAAAGGTTACTAAACTGAGAATTCCGCAGTGGCGTTAGGGACGCGCAAATGCACAGTAAAATAAGGGGAACCCCCCACCCCACGTGCCTTAGGGGTTTGTGCTGTGTAAAGGGGGTGGGGATAAGCTTTGCCTAGGGACCCCGCGACTTATTTCTAACAACTTCTTAAATTCCTGCTGTCCGGGAGCAGACGACCCTTCTCCGCTGCCCACGGCCCCGACGGCCTGGTAGGGGATTCCCGGGGCTTCAGCCCCTCGGCCGACCGCACCCGCCGGGCCGGGCCGGGCGGACCAGCCACTCTCAGCGGCTCCGGGCAATGATGCAAGCCGGGTTTCGGGCCGCAGCGCTCAGTCTTACTGCTTCTGCCCGGGAAGGGATCCAGGCGGTGAGCAGAAGTGCCCGGTTTGGACTGAGGCGTGCGGTGGGAGGGTCTGGGGCGCGAGGGCGTAGGGTCGGGGAGAGCCCCTCTTACTCGCTGGATCCCCGCCAGCCTTCGGGGATCCCAAAGTTTCTGATGCCCAAAGGGGCCAAAAAGAGTCGGAGACGCCGCAGGGCACCGGCGATCCAGCCTCTCTGCGCCTCACTCCCCAAAACGCCTCCCACTCTGCGCACTCCAGTGCGTCTGTCCCCTCTCCATCAGGCCCGCGGCCTCGGCCCGGCTGACCTAAGCCCCAGGCTAACCATCGCTCCTATTTACAAACTTGGGCTGGGGGAAGGAGCAGCCAGGCTGCGAAACGGTGCCCCGGAGCGCATGCACCCTCACCCCTCCGGGCCGGCGCCCAGCCTACATACATGAGCGCAGGGAGCGGGCCTGACGCCGGGCTCGCGGCGGGCGCGGGGGCAGCAGCGACGGGCGCTGCCCCAAGGCTCTAGCGCCCATCCTCCGGCCGGCCGGGGACCGCAGGCAGGACGGACCGCGGAGAGCGCAGCCCCACCTGCTCGCTCCGCCCCGCGCGCGCACCGAGCTAAGGCGTCTCTGGGGGCTTGTACATCGCGCTGCCGGAGGCTGGGGTTTGGGGCCCCAATTCGCGTCAGAGCCCGCGTCGCCTTCAGCCTCTCATCCCCGAGTCTCCTTCCCGCTTCTCCGCCACCAAGCGCGCCCTGGGGGCCATCGGGGCCCCGCCTCGGTCCTCTCCGCGGGCGAGCTCTGGGAGCTGTCAGACCAGGCAGCCGAGCGGGTCTGGGCAGCCTCGTCGCGTCGGAGGGAGAGGACAAGCCAGGAGCGCCGCCGGAGGGCGAGTGGCTGCGAGACTGGCGTGGGAGCCAGCGCGCCCGCCTCCAGCCGCCTCCCGCCGCAGCAGCCTCCCGCCCTCTCGGCCCCTGCTCCCTCCTCTGCTGCCCCTGCTCGGGAGGCGTCGCCCAGACGGCCCGCGCTGCCCGGGTGGGAGGACTTCCCGCCCCACCGCTGCCCTCAGCGGCCGCCCGGACCACCTGTCAGTGGCCAGCGCGGCCGGTCGCCCGCCTGCCCGGGCTGCCATTCTCCTGGCTTGTCACTCATTCTGCGCTGGACCTTTCATCTTGCCTTTTTTCTTTTCTTTATTCTTTTCTTTAATTTCTTCCTTCCTAATTGGCCCCCTCTGGTTTGCCTCTCTGTGGACAGCTTGGTTTAGCTACTGTTGAAAAACCCGCACTAAACTGTGTTAGTTTGGAATTGGAAGGCCGCGCAGCTTAGCAGAGTGTTGGGAGCGGCTTCCTCTTTACATTCGATGACCCCAGGTATAGACGTGTAAGAAGGAGAAACTGATAAAAATACAGTGTACTTTCTTTTTCAATTTCACTTTTGTCTATTGGCTTAAAAGTAATGTTAATCTCTGCCAATCTCTTTCTCTCCTCTCATTCTACCTCCCTTTTCCTGTCTCTGTCTTCTACTTGAAGGAAAAACATTTTTATTAACTTTGCTAAAATCCTCAAGTGTTCAGCAGGGACCTTAGCAGGTGGTTCAGACTTGATTTTACCCTTTGATCTTGGGGAAAGGAGAAAAGGTCAATAATCTATGTTCAAATTAACCGTGAGAAGGAATTTTTGTACGTTTCAAAATATTACAGTGGTACACACATTTTTGTTCCATAGTTGGCTTATGTGTATTTTAAGTTAATGTTATGTGTGCACTTCACCCAGCGTGCATGGTGCCTATTAGGTGTGAGTTTATCCCGCCCTTCCTACCCCCTCTAACACAGATGAAGTTTGAGTTTTGCTTGCATACGAGCACAAAAGTGCTGATTAGTTCCAATTTAGTATTAGAGGACACGTGGGGTTCGTTTTTCCAGTCTTGCAAATATTTCACTTGGGAGAAGAGTCTCTAGTTCCACCCACTTTGTTACCAAAGATACTAGGGCACCATCTTTTCTATGGCTGGGTAGCACCCATGGTATACATACTCCCTAGCACATTTTATTAATATACTCATGTGTTCATGGGCACCTGGGTTGTCTCCATCAACTTTGCAGTTGCGAACTGTGCTAGCATAAACATTCAAGTGAAAGCCTCTTTATGATAAAATGACTCCCCCTCCCTTGGGTAAGCATTGGAGTCCTGGATCAAATGGTAGGTCTGCTTTTAGTTTTGAGGTATGTCTATACTACTCTCCACAGGGGCTGTGTTCGTTTTGCAGAAACATCCATTCCCAGGACAGTGGGTTCCTACCCATGTCATTTTACAAGGCCTGAAGGTGTTTACATGGTAAACACACAATCTTTCCCTACAAAGTTAGGCCCTCTGTCAGGGACTGATGGGCTGTTTTGGGATAAATGCCCCTCTTCTCTTGATAATGGTCAAACCAAACTTAAATGAGATCCCAGAAAGGTGAGGTGCTAGAACAGGCAGGGAGGCCTCTTTGAAAGCCCGGGGGAGAAGCTGTTTTTCCTTTCAAGAAAGAGATGAGAGTGGGGGGAGGGAAGAAGGAGAGATAAAAGAGATAAAGAAAAGAGAAAAAAAAGAGAGGGAGAAAGAAAGAGAGGAGGGAAGGAAGGAAGGCAGAGAGAAAGAGAAAGGAAGAACAGAAGAAAAGAAAAGAGAAAAAGAGGAGAAGGAAAAAACAGAGGGGAGGAAGAAGAGGGAAGAGAGACAACCAAGAACCAAGCAGGTTACACAGGGGGCTTCTATTTATTTCCAGAACGATTTAAGTCTTTCTGCCATTGCAATCCCCATTCTTTTCTTTCTATCACCCCCAGATAAGAGGCAGCCACATTTGCTGCAGCAGCATGGCCTCCAACCTGGCCAGTGCTTTTCATCAGAGGTGCTGATCAATTTTGGCTTCTCTGTCTTTATGATGCCACAAATACTCATAACCCAGCTTCACAATGCCACCAAAAGAAAGATAAGGTTCAGGTGTGATCATGTATAATGTATAAAATGAGTCCTCAGATGCTTCTATAGAATCCATGCAGCTATGGTTTTTGCTATTTGCCTTATTTATTAGGTGGTTCTGTTCTAGTCATTAAATATCCTGTTTTTTTTTTTTTTTTTTTGTAGTCAACCAGTGCTCTGATGTGGTTACAATGGGGTAGACCCAAATAAATGGGACCCCTAAGAATAAAGCTACAGTAGTGTCAAAGATTCCATTTCTAATTGAAAAATTGGTTAGGGGTCCAATTGAGGGAATAGTAATTTCTCTTTATTGATCCACCTCAATCACAGTTCCCTTCGAATCAGAAACTTCTTGCCCCAGCCTCTGGTCCCTGTGGAGATCCATGAATATGAGAAAGTCAAGTTTGCAAGAAAAGATCTGAAGAAACTAAGGGTTAAATATGCAACCACATGTCCACACTGCCTCCTTCAGTCTTACAGAGATGGAAGGATAGGGCAGATGAGATAAAAGGGAAAAGCAATTTCAGAAGGATTTCTGTCATTAGTACAGAAGAACACTACTCCTGCAGCCCGAATAGCTGAGAAATTTGAGAAAATATAAAGGCCTTTGTAGGCATTGGAAAAGAATTTGCAATTCTTTTATGCAAAAGTAGTTATGATTCACTTTTTTTGCTTTGTTCTTTCTTTTTCTCTCTCCCTCTCTCATCATCTCTTTTCCTTCCCCCCTCTTCTTTCCTTCCTTTCCACCTCACACAGTGCTGGCTGAGCAAGGTCACAGCCATCTCACTGTATGCCTTATAATATTCCTAGTCTTTCTTGGGGGACCATTACTGTTCCTCATTTGTCAGTGTGAAACCACATCTGAAAGAAGTTAAGACCTGATTAAGGTCGTAATGCTAAAAAGGCAAGGGTCAGGGGGCAGTGAAATCTGTGACTCTAGTTCCAGCAGCTCCTTCCAGCAGCTCCCAGCTTCTGCCTTGGAGTGGGAGTGTGTTCAATGGCTTAGGACTTAGTGTAGCAAATTAAACTGGCGCTCTCCAGCCTCTCCATTCGGCCAACACAAATGACCTCGCATCCTGGGCCTTACACTCTCATCAGAGTGCAGAGAAGCAACAAGTGAGGGAGAGATGAAGACAGGCTGGGAGACACACGCACCTTCACCTTCATGCAGACCAGAAGATGGGAGAAGCCACCTTCAGCCTCTGAGAGGGTCTCAGTCCCTGCTTGGCTGGGAATGGGAGAACCATTTCATGTGTGTATATCCATAACCCCTTTCATGTGTGTTTCCTCCACCTGCAGAGGAGGGTAGCTGGGAGGGACATGTCTCAGACCACGAGGAAGGTTTGCTTGCAGGACAAAGTGAGACAAGTTGCTTTGGGATGGAAGGTACCTCAGAAGACACCCAAGTAAGTAGGAGGAATGCCAGGAAGCTTAGATCTGCCATAGCAAAGCTTCAACAGGATTGTCTGCTGGAACTGAGGGTGGCAGGTGTTTGCGGCTTGAGACCAGAAAAGAAAATGGGCGGAATAAAACACAGATTGAAGTTAGGATGACCGGATGAATGAAAACATGGGCGAGGAAAGAGGGAAGGCTTTGTGCAGCTTGGAAAGCAAGGGCCAGGGAGAGAACAAGCACCTTGGGCACTTTCCCTGCAAGGGGAGAGCAGCTCCCAAGCAGAGGTGAGCCAGCTTTAGAGGTGATGGTGGAGAGAGATGGAGTGTGCCTGACTGGACCAGTGAGGATGCAGTGTGGTTGCCCTGCGGAAGGAGGGCCTCCTGGGAGTTCATGCCCCAGGTTCAGCAGCTGCAGCAGCTTCTACAGACCTCACAGAGAGCTTCTCATCCATGCCCCCTCACTCCTCCCACTGATTGGGAATGCCTGAGCCCAAGAAGACATACTTTTTAAATTTAGTTCATGCCTTTGGCAAAACCACATTGAACTGGGACTTGGGCCAGGGAAGGGCATTCTGTAAGAAGGAATAATAGCCACGTCTACCTGGAATCACAGGTCAGCAGGGTTTCTATAGTTCAGGTGGAAGGTTGACCATTAACTCAACTTAATGAATGGGAGAAGCCACCTTCAGTGCTCAGGTAGCTTTTTACAGATGTACACAGAGCAAACCCGGATGTTAAGTGAGCCACTAATTAAAGTTCTGCTATGGAGCAGGGCACCGGTTGGCAGGGCCCCGGCTCCATTACTGCTTACCCTTTTGATGCACGTCTGGAGTTGGGACTTACTATTCCCCGGCTGACCTGCTGGAACATGCCGCCTGACTACAGCACACCTTGGGGACTCATCCCTTCAGCTATGGTGCCAAAATTCAGCAGCATCTGTTCAGATAATCAAATGGATGACTCACAGGTATTCTTCTAAAGTCAGCGGCAAAAGCTTGCTCCTTGAAAGGAAGTTTCCAGGGATCCATTTGTTATAAACTCTAAAGTCACCCACTCTGTGTATTAGTATCACAGACCCATAAACATTGACCAAGAAGAAAGTATAATTATTTTGAACCAAGGGCTGAAGTACAATGAGCAATTCACTCAGAGTTGTCAGAATTGCTGGTGACATATCCCTGTGCATCAAGGGGGGAAAAGACTCACTTGTGTTTTTTGAGGTCTTTCCTCCCACCTTTGGACACAGAGGGGCAGGATTTTCTTAAGGCTGGTGAAGGGGTCTGGACCCCATTCTGGAGCACTGCTGAGATGGCACGTGTCTTCTCCTGACTGCGTCTCTGGCCCAAGGTCTTCCCAGAAGCCAGGCACCAGACCTGGCTGTGATGCCACAGAAGAGGTGGTATTATTCATACCCTGTTCCCGGGCTTCCGAATTGAGCTGGGAGGGGCCCACCTTGCTGGATTTACTACAGCAGAAAGTAGTGCAGGAAGGGGAGGGCACTTCCAGTGGGGAGTGGTTGAAAGGACAAACCAAAGTCCATTTTTTCTCTGCTCTTACACCATGACAGTCAATGCAGAGGACTCCTGTGGCCAAATATGTGGAGAATTCTTCCCACCAACAAGTAAGGAATCAGTTCTGCAGTGATGGATGTCCTCCAATTGAATTCCAACCCTCCACCTGTAGACAGCCTCAGATCTCATAGGTCAAGGTCTGGGTCCCACAAGACACACCCACCTTCACCTTGCCAGGTATTCACCTTCCTCATTTCTGATGCCAATTTCAAGCCCCCAGGCTATTTTTACCTGTGCTTCTGGTTGACTAGCTATGAATTGGGGCTCCCATGACCCCTTCAGCTTCAATTAATTTGCTAGAGCAGTTCAAAGAATTCAGGAAAATGCTTTCATTTACTGGTTTATTATAAAGAATATTACAAAGGATGTGGATAAAGAGATTCCTTGCGCAAGGTAGGGGAAGTGGCATGGGATTTCCACACCGTCCCTGGGGACCCCCCTCTAGGAACCTGTAGCAATCTATGTAACAGAATATGTAGAAACTTATGTAACAGGATATGTAGTAGTTTATGTAACAAGATATTTAGTGATCTATGTGGCAACCTATGTAGCAACCTATGCAGCAAAATGCGTAGGAACCTGGACAGCAGGCATGCAGAGGCAAAAGAGGAATTGAAATTAATTGAAAAGGAGTTTGCCTCAAAAGAATTAGATCGGATTGATACTAGTTTTCTGATTCGGCTGATAGTTATAGCCACTTTTCATTCCCCAACTGGGGTTATTTATCAGAAGGACACCCTTCTACAGTGGCTATTACTCTCTAATAAGACCACACGAAATTTGCAAAAATATTTGAACAAAATTTGTGAACTAATTGCTAAAGGCAGAAACAAAATTTGTCAACTCTCAGGCTATGATCTATGTTTCTTTTACAGAAAGACAAATTTAACTTAATTTTCAATTATCAATGCCTTGGCAAATTGCTCTAGCATCTTATATAGGCCTGATTACCAATGACTACCCTCATGATAAAATATTTCAATTCCTAAAGCTTACTTCCTGGGTTCTCTCTCCTATTGTCAAGGATTCCCCACTTACAGACACTATTACTTTTTACGTAGATGGCAATAAGCATGGCAAGGCTGGATACACTGATGGTAATAATCTCAAAGTTGTTCAAAGTTCTTATAACTCTGTTCAAAAGATTGAGATGTATGCTACTCTTATTTTCCTCCAAGACTTTCATTGTGCTATGAATATTGTCTCTGACTCTCAATACTCCAGCTTTGCTCTTAGATACCTTGAAACAGTGACTTATTACTCATACTGATGAAATCTCTTCCCTTTTTCAATCTAGCCAGAGGCTCCTTAGATACCATTTTCATCCTATTTATATTACTCATATTAGAGCACACACCATTATATCCAGTCCCATGACTTCTCTGAACTCTCAAATAGATCGAACCCTTATTGATACTGTTCAGGAAGCATCCACTTTTCACTCTTATGCACATGCTAATGCAAAGATGCTTTGTAAGAAAGTCCATCTCACACAAATTCAATATCAACAAATTCTCTCCAGTTGTCTTTCTTGTTCCAAAATACATGTATCCCCCTTTCATGAAGGTACCAACCCTAGAGGACAGATAGCATACCAAATATAGCAGATGGATGTGACCATTGTCCCATCCTTTGCTAAATTAAAATTGTTCATTCCATAGATTGTTTTTCCTGGGCCACAGCCTTACCAGGAGAAAGGGCTTATCATGTCATTCAATACTTACTAGAACATTTTAATGTCATGGGATTCCCTAAATCCATTAAGACCAACAATGCACCCTCCTACTCTGCTCAAAACTTAAGTAATTTTTTATCCTTTTGGAATATTAAAATTTCTCACTGTATCACTTTCAATTCTCAAGGCCAAGCCATTATTTGAACGCCACCACAAAACATTAAAAGATACAATAGTTAAACAAAAAGAGGGAGATGGCATACTCCCCTTGAATAATAGCCTTAAATATATCCTCACTAGAGCCCTGGTCACCCTTAATTTTTTTGAATTTCAACAATGATGAAAACACAGCTGCTGAACATCACTGGACATGTCTCTCCCATCCACCACTTTCCCAAGTGCAGCAACCTCTTTTCTATAAGAAACCTGATATGTGTGAATGGAAACCTGGTTACGTGCTACATTGGGGTCTAGAGTTTGCGCAAATTGTTACAGAACAACAAGGAAAGCAGTGGCTGCCGGCTCACTGGATTAAACCTTGACATGAACAGGAGACCTCGCCAACACCTTGATGAATTTGTCTTCATTAACTCCTTCTATTTTTCAGGTCTGAAATTTCATGAAAACATTCTACTCCAAACTTTCTACCCCGATTGTCATTTACTGTGAACCCAAGATCACCTTCCTTTGAGAAACCTCCGACTGCCTCCCATATCATCGTCCATCCTCAGCAGGAAGTAGCGGGGAGTGGTCAGTACTCTTTTCCCCATCGGCAGCTAGAGCTTCTGAGAGGAAGGATCAATAACGGGTTCCATCACTCAAGAAACCTCCCAATCTCTAGGCCCGGGTGAGTTCAGTCCACACCCTCTAAGTTCTAATAAGGTTGTGAACAAAGCAGTCAGCTTTGGTAATGGAAATTTGAAGTCATAGCAAACTTCTTGTATCAGCAAAGGTGAGAGAATCTTTATTGGATATATATACTTAATCCTTCCTTTACTCCTCCTTTAGATTGACACTTCCCCACCTGTCATTCCAGTCTGCACTATGCCTATTGCTGCTCATTTCATGGGTACAATGGATAATGTGCAGAAGCAGGAAACTTTGGGCATTGATTAATACTTCCTATGGAAGCATCAAGAACCCTATGGTTCAGCCCCAAAACAAGTGATGAAACATGTAAAATTAATATTACCCTTATTTGTTTAGAACACAAATTCCTTTTCTTTGGTGAAGGCCCTCACTGACTCCTCTGATGTAGTTTTGTTAACCATTTTGTGCTTTTTTTTTTCCTTTTTCTTTCTTTCTTTTCTCCACTTAGCTACAAAGAGCGCAATTTGACAAGAAGAGCAAATGAAATAAACAACTACAGGTTTTTCCTTCATCCTGCACAAGAATGTGCTAAACAAAAACGGGGGAATATGTAGTGGCCTGTGTAACAGAATATGTAGCAACTTACATAACAAGAAATATAGCAGCTTATCTAACAACATATTTACTGATCTATGTAGCAACCTATGCAGCAAAATGTGTAGGAACCTGGACAGCAGGCTTGCAGAGACAAAGTGGCAGGTTTTTGAAACAGATAAGCAATCACTAGATGTTAAGGAACAGACCTTGGCAGTTGAATATTGATCAAGTATGGAATTCCACTGTGGGGGTAGGACTCAGGGGAGGGGAACTTGTTCTCAATAAACAGCAGCTGTGGAGGTTTCTGGGACCTTTTCCCCAACATGCATGAGGAGGCCCACCTTCTGCAAGCTTCCAGCTTACAATCCATTGTCTGGCCTGCTTCCTCAGTGATCCCACCGACAGGAACCTCCACATGTCCAGCTGTCTAGAAGTTCTGTCCATCTTGATTTTTAAGGAAGCTTCATTATGTAGGTATGATTGATAAAATCATTGGTGATTAACTCAACCTTCAGTTCTCCTGCTCCAGGGTGTGGGGATGGAGCTGAAAGTCCTAACCCTTGGCTCGGCGCCTGTGGCTCAACCGGTTAAGGCGCCAGTCACATACACCTGAGCTGGCGGGTTCGGATCCAGCCTGGGCCCGCCAAACAACAATGACGGCTGCAACCAAAAAATGGCCAGGGGTCGTGGTGGGCGCCTGTAGTCCCAGCTACTTGGGAGGCTGAGGCAGGAGACTTGCTTGAACCCAGGAATTGGAGGTTGCTGTGAGCTGTAATGCCATGGCACTCTCTCCGGGGTGACAGCTTGAGGCTCTGTCTCAAAAAAAAAAGAAAAGAAAAGAAAAGAAAGTCCTAACCCTCTAAGTCTGCCTTGGTCTTCAAGGTCCCAGCCCATAATCTGAAGCTACCTAGGGGCTGCCAATCATTAGTCAATTCATTAGCATATAAAAATACACCACTTTGGAGATTTTAAGTATTTTACAGGTTGTATGCCAGGAAACAGGGTCAAAGACCAAATGCAGGGTGTTCATGTGCATTTGTACATAAACTTTATGGATGCCCTGTATAAAATAGTTGCTTATTTTAAATTGCACACAAACTTTACAGACACTCCTGTATAATATCTCACAATGGCACAGTGGTACAAGTATCTTTGGTGGAGAGTTAGGCGAAGGGGCCTCCTCCGATGACTCTTCTCCTTGGCCTCAAGGTATTTGGCTTCTAGAACCTTCTCTTGAATGCAAGGGGCCTTTGAAATCCTCCAGGCATCTCAACGCTCTCCCAGAAACCACCAGCTACGAGAGTGATGGGACGAATAAGGACTGGGTTTTGTGAATGTCTGCTTAGGGGCCTGGCTTCCCTCTGACACTGCTGTGGCTCAGACCACTGTGTCTTATATGTGGGCTGGATGGAGGCACGTGCCTCACAAGAATCATGGGCCTGTTGCCACAAGGAGGTAAGTTCTTGCCCTGAGTGCTTCTGTATGGGATCAAATATGGGAACAACCAACTATTTGGAACTTAGGGAGACAAAGACAGTGACTCCGGCATCTAGATCAGCAGTTCTCAACCTGTGGGTCACGACCCACAGGAACCGTATTAAAGGGCCACGGCATTAGGAAGGTTGAGAACCACTGCTCTAGATGTATGTAGCACCTATAAGATGTAGCAGGGGCTTGGTAGCTTGGTAAACGTTTATCAGGTGAATTAACACTCACAAAACAAAACCGCCAAGAGGTGCTTTTCCTACATCTCCCATCACTTTTGCCCCTGACCTCAGGCTGTGCTTAACCACACAAAACAGCCCTGCAAATGCACTACTGAGCTCTTAACGCACTGGGTGTGTACAGAGGCCCCTGACTTTTCTGTGCCATTTGCCAGGCTTTCCTGCAGTTGGTCATCTGCCCCTCACTCAGGAATGTGCTCTTAATAGCTGGGTTTTATCTCCAGCTATTGAAAGAAACTCCTTTCTTTTAGCACCAGGCATACAGATGCCTGAAATTTCTCTGTGTTCTGGGCCAAGAATTTTCGCTCTTTTCATAACTTACGCATCCTAGGTATCAACCCCTTTCCTTTGTGACATTCAAGAAAGAAACCTTTTGAGGGACTGTTGAGGCATTCAGCACATGGTCTCCACCACTGGCCTGTGAAGAGTGGCTCGGATGTGCACATGAATTTGAGAATGGGCAAGTCTTCCCTGTTTTCTATGTGTGTGTGCAGTTGGTATTATGTGCATAATCACTGGCCTTTCACTTTATTGCTTCCTCAAAGTTCATCAATTAATCAGTTAATATCAGTATTAACTGATATTCTGTCTTGCAGCAAATTAAGTAACCAGTCCAGGCTTGGTGTTCTCTGAGCTTCCTGGAGCTGACGTTTGGTGTCTTACATTGATACAAAGAATGTGCTCAGTCATTGTTCCAAGTATTGCTTCCATTTCTTTTCTCTTCTCCTTCTGGAATTCCCATTGCATATGTGTTTCTCCTTTTCTCGTCTTCCCAAGGAATTGTTTCAGTTCTGTTCTATAGGTTTCATCCCTTTTCTCTTTGCTTTTCAATTTTGGAAGTTTGTCTTGAGATCCTCAAACACAGAGACTTTTCTCAGCTGCATCAATCTACTAATAAGACCATCAAAGGCGTTCTTTTCTGTGACACTGGCTTTTGATGTGTAGCATTGCGTTTTGGTTATTTCTCAGAATTTCCATCTTTCTCCTTATATTGGTTGGCTGTTCTTGCATGCTACTACTTTATCCAATAATTTTCTTTGCATATAAATCATAGTTTTAAATTCCTGGTATAATAATTTCAACAATTCTGCTATGTCTGATTCTTCAAACTCTGTTGCCTTTTAGTACTGTTTGCAATTTATTCTTGAAAGCAAGGTGATGTAACAGGTAATAGGAACTGCTATAATTAGGCCTTCTATAATTAGATGTGGTGATGAGATGCAGAGGCAGGACAACCCTTCCACAGTCCTAAGATTGGGTCACTGTCTTTGGTTTAGCTTGTGTCCCTGGACCGTAAACATCACCAGTGCTACTCAATTTTTCACCTCCCGTAAGGTGGCTCAAAGAAGGCTGGAGAGGGTAGTTAGACTCTGACCAGCAGACTAGGCTGTCGCTAGCTAGTTTCCCTTGAGGGCAAATGGAATGTGCTGGTATATTTCAAAATAGTTCCTTTTCCCGTCCCCCTCCTAGGAACAAGAACCTGGTTGATTTCCAGGAGGTAAAATTCCACAATAGGAACAGCAACCTGGTTGATTTCCAGGAGGTAAAATTCCACACAATTTTGGTCCCTACCCCACTCCCCTGCCCTGTGACTGAGTCCAGCTAGAGTTTTTAATTGCAAACTTGTCTTCTTCTGAGCCTCCAGTAGTTCATTAATTATAGTTCAAGTTTCCTAACCTTGACACTGGTCCCCCTGGAGGTTGCTATTCAATAGATTTCTGCTCTGATAAATTGTAATTCACTTGTCTGTGTGTCCAATTGTGTGGGCAGCAGTTTGGCTGATCTCACTCCCCTGATGGAGCTAAGAAGCAGAGGTGTTTGTTGATTTTTCAGTTTGTTCAGCTTTTCACTTGTTAGGATAGAGGGAAGACTTCTAAGCCCCTTATGTGCTAGGCCAGAAACTAGAAGTTTACTAATATTCTATGAGTAAAGTATTTCCAGTAACTCCAAGACCAACTTCTATACTTATATTCAAATCATATTTTGTTGTTGTGCCTCAAAGTTACTGTTACTGTGAATTCATTAGAGGATTATTTACTTATGCTAATACTTATCTTGTTGGAGATTATGTGCAGATAGATATTGATATCAATATGGCAATAGATACATAAATATTTACCACCCATATTCATTCTTTTTCTTCTGATAAAAACATTAACCTGATTTTTATCTAGAGAACCAAATTCTACCCCACTGTCAATCTACCTGCTTCTCAGGTAGTGGTGTCAGGTGCACTGAGTTTGCCAGCATCATAGTCCTTTAGCTATAATGGAAGGTCTAAAGCTGTTCTCCAGTCCCATTGAGACATAAGTGTAAGATCTTCCTCTTGATGCTCTGCTTGAACCATTTGAAAATGAAAGTTTTTATTTTTTTTCTTTTTTCACACTACCATGGAATCTTGTAAAAATAAAGGCTTGACCTACTAGGGCAGTGTTTTTCAAACTTTTTTATGTTACAGCACACTTGAATCTATAGTGACACTTCTGTGCACACTTAAATTATGTTGATAAGGAAAGAGTTGAGAAAAAGAATATACTTACTGGGCTTTGATGTTCTTTCAAAAATAATTAATTATCTTTAAAAATTTTTGTGGCACACCTAAGATCCTCTTACAGCATACTGGTTGAAAATCACCATGCAGGGTCACCCCAAGTTATAGGTTCTTCCTGAAAAAGAAGAAAATCAAAGCAAAAAAGAAGACAAAGCAACTTCTGATGAGGTTATGTGAAGTCCTCCCTGGCTCAAAGAAGTCTGTAACTGGTGGTTCTTTCAGTCACCAGAGCCAATGGGTATCTCTTTTATTTTTTCCCAAGCTGATTGAATTGAAGTTTTATGTCTCTTTCAAATTCAAAAGCCCAGACAAATAAAATGTTCTATTAATTAAATTCGGCTATATCACAATTCTAAGAGTGGCCTGAAAGTCAATCAGCAGATATCAAAATCCCACCATGATGATCAGATTATAAATGTTTTTTTTTTGTCCTATCTTCAGAATTTTCAGAAGTGTTCCCTCACTTGTAAATTAAGCCACTGCTTTTTCTAGACAAGAATTCCTTTCATGCCATCCTAGCAAATCTGCCTCTGTGCTCTCAGAGGCAGAACTGGTTCTCAATTGTGCAAAGAGTCCCTGTTGCCAGTTCTGCTCCATTTTTTCCTGGCAGCTCCAGCATCCAATCAAGATTTCTGGATCTTTTCCAATAATGACACCATTTAGAAATACTCAGCATTTTCCATCCTTGAATAATGTATCAATCTCCTTAAAATAGAAAATATTCTTACAGACCCCCAAAGTTGATTTAAATTGTTTTTATTATAATTTTACCTAAATATATGCAAACATAAAACCCTACAAACTCTTGGGCTTATTGCTTCTAGACAACTATAAAAATAAATTTACATATCAAATGTACAATAAACTACAAAACCAAAATGAAATTGAAACTGGCTACATTGGCTTAATGGGACAGAGGAGGAGAAAGTCTTTCTGAAGCCTCCTGGCCGCTCAAAGCTTGGGAGGGACGTGTCTAATTACTCTGAGTTCTGAACTCAGCATTATTAGAGATGATTCTTTCCTGGTGGGCTCCGGATTCCCCAGCACTTTTCTGTATTTAAACTACTCCACTGCTTCATTAGCCTGGCTTCCCATAACACACTGGCCTCCACTCAACACAACAACTGTTATTTATGAAGACTCTCTGCTGTTTCTTCCTGAGTCTATGACTATTAAAATTGTACCAAATGCAGTATCAGCGTCATAATGGACATTCAAACTGTGAGAAATCAAATCACATGACAATCCACAATTAAGTGGTCGGCTAAGGATCTAGACAATGCTATGTCATATTAAAACAACTTTATTGAGGAAGGGTTTACGTGCAATAAAATATACAAAATGTATATCCTTTCATGAAATTTGACAATTGTATATACATCTGTAAACTTCACACCAATCAAAATATACATGATTACTCCTTAGAAACTCGCTGTCCATCCATTTCTGACGGTCTTCTATCTGCTGGCTATGAAAGTTGTCAGAATTAAATGGAGTTATGGATGTGGAAAGAAACCTGAAAAATAGAGCTAGGAGAAGCCATGAGGAGAGCATTCTCATGCTTTTACAAAACCCACAAGCTTGCACAGAGGCCATTGCAAACGCCACACAAAAATTACTTCTGCACGGACATCTGTCCAACCTTGTTACGGATCTCCATAGACAACGATAATAATTTCAAAGCAATTATGTAATCCTGGTTTTTTTTCCTTTAAAAAAACCTTTTTTCTTCCCAACCTCTCCCCCCTACAAATACACCCAAAGTTTACTGGTGTACTCCCATTGCATTGTTCTATTCCCAGATAAATATCCCCCCCCCACCGCCCGGAGAGCCTTTTTCTGCCAAGCCTACCCTTCATACACTCCCGTCCCAGAAAATCACTTCTGTTTTGCTGAAGGACGTCCTGTACATGAAATCATATCATAACATACGGTCTTTTGCTTCTGTCTTAAGTCACACCGTATGACGCTTCTGAGACGCAGCCCTGTCATTCTGTACATTTAGGCAGCCCTTTGTTCTTCTTGCTGAGGGGCATTCCATTGTAAGTCTCCACTGCAATTGCAATTTGTTTTTCTATTCTTTTTTTTTCTTTTCTCCGCTGTTTTTGGCTGGGTTTCAACCTGCCACCTCAGGCATATGGGGCCGGCGCCCTACTCCTTTGAGCCACAGGCCCCACCTCTACTCACTTGTTAATGGGTGTTTGGATTTTTTCAGATTTTGGCTCTCAGAAATAAAGCTGATATGAACATTTTTACGTAAGTCTTTTTGTGTCTATATGCTACCTGAGCAATGGACTTGGCATATCTATGGTATATATCTTGGTAAGAAATTACAAAATTACTCTGCAAAATGTTTATACATGTTTTGAGTTTCTACTAGCAATATTTTGAAAATTCACATTGTTCTACATGCTTGTCAACACTGATTTATCAATCTTTTTGAATTTAAACCAATCTAGTTGATGTGATTGAATATTTCATTGTGCTTTTACTTTTTATTTATTTATTTATTGACAGTCTCATTCTGTTGCTCTGGGGTGTGTGACGTCACATCAACCTCCAACTCTTGGGCTCATTCCGTCTTCCTGCGGTGTAGTTGGGACTATGGGCTCACAGCACCATGCCCAGGTAGTTTTTCTATTTTTTTTTTTTTTTTTTGTAGAGCCTGGGTCTCCCTCTTGCTCAGGCTGGGTGAACGCCTGAGCTCAGGTGATCCACCGGCCTTGGCCTCTCCGTGTGGTTTTAATTTGTCTTCGCCTTTTAACTGACCATGGCTGAACACCTTCCATGTGCTTTTGGCCCTTCATGTTTATGCTGTGAAGTCTGTCTTTAAAAAAGAAAAATTGGTTGTTTGTCTTTTTTATTGCGTTTCTGGAGTTTATACTTAGATATAAGTATTATAAATATATTCTTCTATATTCATTGTTTTTAAAAAGGCTTAAAGCTTGCACTTTCTTTTTTTGAAAAAATGACTTAAAAATGACATTTAAAAAGCCTGAATTTTCATTTTTGTAACAGTCTCTTGAAAATGAATAATTTTTAATTTTCATAAATTCCAACTTACCATACTTGTGTTTTCTTCATTATTGAGGGCACTTGCACTCTCTTTCTCTCAGAAACTTTCTGAGAAATTTCTGTTTATTCTGTACTCTGAGGCTGAGAATAGCTCATTCCATGATCTCTTCAGGATGTGGTATAGTTTTAGATTTTGATTTTAGGTCTATGATTTCGTTCAAGGCAATTTGTGGTGCATCCTAACTTAAAGGTTAAGGTTTATTTCTGTCCATGCAGAAGCCCAGCTTTTCCAGTGTCATTTATTAAGGTGGCTTCCCTTTCAGAATTTTTCAAAATTCTATCAACTATCAAGTATATCTTTCAAATTTTGTTCTGTTCGATGGATTTTTGTATATATATGCCAACACTTATAATAGTTAATTAAATATTTCTAAAATAAATCTTACAAAGTGTAGATACTTCCTATTTTTAAAAATTGTATTTATTTGGAATTTGTTAAATGTATTACTTCAATACATGGGATATATTACTGGGAATTTTCATATGATAGTTAAAGCAAGGTGTCAGTTTCTGTAGAAATGCTGAGATGCTGTTGACTCTGTAGATTGATTTGACAACTGACATCTCATTAAGTCTCTAATCCATGGATATAGTATGCCTTTCTATATGTTTTGTCCTCATTTTCTCTGTGAAATTTTTAGTATGAAGATCTAACACATGATGTTTTAAATTTATTACAAAGTATTTTCTGGTTTTTGAAACTATTACATATGATACTTTAAAATTTTATTTTCCAATTGTTTATTGCTAGTATAAAGAAGTTAGTTTCTGAGTATTGACCTTATCACTTATGACACAGATAAATTCACTTCTTAATTATAATAATTATTTTGTGTATTTCTCAGAATTTTTTAAGTGAAAAATTGCATGGGCTACAAATAAAGGTAGTTTTAATTCTTGTTTTGATACCTATTTCTTTGTATTTTAAAATATCACATTGTATTGTTGAGAGACCTCTAGAACAATGTGGAATAAAAAGATGCAGATCCTTACTCCTCAAAATAAATTGAAAGTATTCAAAGTTGATGCTTAAACAAAATGTTGGCTCTAAGTTTTATTTGTGGATGTCCTTTATTAGATTGAGTAAATTCCTTTTTATTTTGTATTTTCTATTTGTTTCTATGATGAATGAGTGTTATATTTTGTCCAGTGCATTTATTTTTTTGCATCTATTAACCTGACTTATGATTTTCTCTTAATATATTAATTACATTGATTTTTTTGAATGCAGAACAAATGTATTGCTGAGATAAGTCCCATTAGGTCATGATGCTGGATTCAGTTTGCTAATATTTAATAAAGATTTTCATTAGTTTCATGTTAGTATTGAGTACATTTGATACTTGTTTTTCCATTCTCATGATACTTTACTAAGAAGCCAGTCTAGAATTGCATAGTAACTAAGAGTCCAAGCATTAGAATAAAGTGCCTATGGCTTCAAGTCTGGGTTCTGCCACTTGCTTATGACCCTGAGAAATTTACTCAGCATTAATCTGTGAACTGCAGATGTTATACACTTTACATGGTATGAATGAATGTTAAAAGAGATTTGATAAAAAGTAAAGAAAGCTTGGCCCATAGCAAGCACTGGATAATGTAAGCAATTATATTATTCTTAATTTTTAAAGCATTGGTTATCTGGTGTTATTACAAAAAATAATATTCTGGCCAATAGACAGTTTTCTTATGTATTTACCATTGTTAAAAGTAATATGCAAAGTTAAACAAGAGACTTTTTGCCTATACCCAAAAGGAAAGCCAATCAATTGGATTACTGATTTTAATGGAACTAGAACATAATAAAAGGCTTCAAATGAAAGAAAAAGAGAAGAAGAATGTGTTTCAGCTCTAACCAGGTTAATACAAAAGATGGAAAGTTTTCAATTTTTTTATGCCTGAATAGTATTCTATTATATATATATAATAGTATTCCATTATATATATATAATGGAATATATAGTATACTATGTAGTATACTATGTAGTATATATCACAGTTTATTAACTGCAGAACTGTGAAATTCAGTAGGAGCTCAAGATTTCTTTCTGCTTTCTAACCCATTTGCACCTGCACCCTATGTAACCCCAGCAATATTCTTGGGTTATAGGATTACTGGATGAAGGGGTTTATCTTTGCCTTTTACTTTTCTTTTCTGTCTTTTTTTTTTTGAGACAGAGTTTCACTTTGTCAGCTTCAATAGAGTGCTGTGGCATCACTGCTCATAGCAACTCTCAGCTCTTGGGCTTAAGCGATTTTCTTGCCTCAGCCTCCCGAGTAGCTGGGACTACAGGTCCCAGCTTTTTTTTTGTTGCAGTTTGGCTGTGGCTGGGTTTGAACCCACCACCCTTGGTATATGGGGCTAGTGTCCTACTCACTGAGCCACAGGCAACACCCACCTTTCAATTTCCTCTAGACTCAACCGATCTGCCAGCCCATATGTGTGTTAATAATTTGGATGGTTTTTCTTTACCCCAGCAACTGTTTTTGCCCAGCTAGCCTATACTTTGAGCCTGCTATCAACCTTAGTAGTGATGGAATGCATGCTCCAGCCCTTGCTCCCCAAGGATGACTTGCCTTAGGAGTTGTAGTTCTTGCCAAGTTTTTTGCACCCACAGGTATTTAATGATTTTTTTTTTAAGTTTAAAACATTTCCTGTGTTTCTTTTTGTTTAAAAAATGGGATGATTTCTTTCTGGATACTATCTGGAAGTGGAACTTGCTTATACATGTATGGTCTTAAAAAGTATTCGAGAAACAAAATGAAGAAACTTAAAATCAGTGAAACAAATACAAAGACCTCAGAACTTATTTCTCTCGCAAATGTCAGGGTCCTCAAGTCCTAGTCAGGAGAATAAAAAATTGTAGTTAATCACAACCCTATACCAGGTGAAGTTCATAGGGACATTTTTTTCACCCATCAGTCATTACACCTATCAAGACAGACAGACAGTCGCTAGCCTTCCTAGTTAATGTAGAAAACTGAAAGCTTGATCCTCAGGCCAAGGACTGAGTTAAAAAGTTAAGCTCCTGGGTTTCTTATCTTGGACTCTTTCCATTTGGTATTGCCAGATAAAATCATGAAATACTGAATGAGACAGTCGTACACTAAAAATCTGCCATTAACCTGATGGGGTTTCCTTTGTATGTTAGTTGTTACATTTCTCTTGGTGCTTATGGAATTTTCTTCCTTATTTTGATTTTTGCCAAGTTGATGACTATGTGTGTTGGAAATATCCTATTTGCTATGAAACTTTCTGGTGATACCTATATGTTTGTTTTTTTATTAGAAATTTAAATTTAATGGGGCAGCCTATAATTTTACTTGATAGATCTAACAACCCTATTTCCATTGCATAATGCTGACTGTTTTTATGCTAAAACATCCTACAAGAAAATAGAATGATAGCTTTTCCTTTTCTTCCAAACTGAAAGATATAAATTAGAATTTTAAATTTCTGCTCTTACATGTGATCAGAACTTTGCTGATAGAAGTTTTTGTTATATAAAGAAATTAATGGAATCACTTATGGTCCCGGGTTCTCGTGAAAGGATGCAGGCAAATACAATGTATTATGGAACTAAAATTTATTTTATTATACTGTAAATCTCCTTAAGAGAAAGAAGACACTCTTCTTACTGATATTAAAGCTTACATTAAGGTTATTTAATAAAAAATAATACATGCTTACTTAAGGACATTTGAATAATTATAACAATTTATATGAAAATAATCAATAATAATTTGATCACCCAAGACAGGATTCTTCACATTTTGAAGCATTGCTTGCACCCTTTATATCTAAGTAAGAATGGCCTGTGTGTGTGCCTGCCTGTGTATGAATATGAAATATTTGTAAAATCACTATGTCTTAGATTCATAATGCCAAGCTGGGCCACAGCTATAGGCATATTTAAAGAAACAGCATTTGTAATACACTGTAAGATAACTTTTAAATACTGACTCTATGCATGTATCTACACAAACATTTGCAATTCTGAATACCTAAGATGTCACTCTGCTGTTGAGGTAGTCACACTTCCTTGCTCTCAGAATGATACATGCAATCTCCAGGTTATAATTTTCCTAGTGTTCCCCTGCAGATGACCATCTATTATAGTAACAGCAGCTAATTGCTTGCCTTTTTGCAGCATTGTGCCTTGGCAGTAGTTGGCTTTACTGTTCACTGTCATTTGATGTCACTTGGAATAGCTGTTCTCACTGTATGCCGGAGTGGGCAAGGGCCATTTTGAGGGCATCTATCCATCACTAAAGACGTGATAAGACTGACACAAACAAGAAAAATGCTGGATTGTTAAGAGTTAGGGCTAGGCCATCACATTAGTCCAGAAATGGCCTTTGGTTTCCCTTTATTAGAAGATGGATCGTTTTCTCCAACAATTTACTGCAGTGACACATAAGGACTAATGGGGACAGTCTTGTGGTCTGTGCAGTTACTATCTGTGGCCTTATGTCTGACTAATGTATGGTGCATTTCCATAGAACATATTGCTTCAAGTTAATCAATATTGTTATGTGACAAGTGACTTGGGATATTTCTTTGCTTTGGAAAAACCCATCAAAAGAAAAGAAGTCAATATACTGATTATGGAAAATCACAAAGCCAAAATAAGGGTGGTCTCTGCTTTTAAAGACAGAGGTCCTTCTGTAAAAAAAAAAAAAAAAAAGTTGAAATTTTTAAAGTCTTCATTAACAGGGAGTTCCTTCTTATATTCCAAAAATGTTCTACGTAAATAATTTCAAAATTTTCAGGGATGCTGACTTGTCTCACAGATCCATCTGCTGTTCAGAACTGGGCATTGTCACTTGTACAATTGATTCCTAACTCACTGGATAAGTATTTATCAACCCTCCAACTATCTGTCACTGAGCTGTTCTCTTTCTTCTCTCCTGCTACAACTTTCTTCCAGCCTTCACAAGTGGCTCTTCCCTCTGCATGTTTAGTTTTTTGAGGGAAGAAGTTCGCGGCAGAGCTTTTTAGGCTGTAGGTGGTACAGGGATTTCAGTTGTATCCTTTTCTTCCCAGAACAAAGACCCTATGGAACTCTAAGAGGAAGTTAGTCTAAGGATGAGCAGGAGTCACACTGTTGGCCTGGAATTTCCCTGCTGGAACAGTTGGAGCTTGCTGTAGAGACCAGCTCCCTTCTGCATGCATTTGCTGTCTCATGGAGCTCAGAAGTATCCCCAAGCTTCACTTCCCTCAAATCAGTCTTTACACGAGCTGTGAAGTGGGCAGGGCTCCCCTTATTGACCCCTGAGGTGTTTGGTTTCTCTCACTCAGGGGTGGTGGCTCTGTGCTGGGGGAAGGGTGGCAAACATACTATAGCAAAGATGTTCTACTGACCTCCTGTGGCGGGTAGGAGGCCTCTTTTCCAGACCGTATGGCTGAGAACACCATCTTGTATCATCCTGTGCTTGTCAAACTCTCATCTCCACTCTCCTCAATTCTCTCTTCCCTTCCCTTCCCTCCTATTCTCTTCTAAAAATTCAGGGCCTTTCTTTCATTTAAAAGTCCATTTCTGGTTTCTGGTTACATTTAATCACTTTCAGAGGGGCAATGATGTGATCGAAAGGGACGGAGTGTGAAATAAAATTTCCCTGATTCCAGCATTTATCACCCATGTCACATATTGGATGACAAATTTGATGCTCTTTGAGCCTTAGTTTTTCAGTTATTTAGAAAATAAAGTCAGTAATGTCCTCTTGAAACAGGTGGGTGTGAGATTATGTGACTTAATGCATATATATATATATATATATATATATATTTTGCAAAGAGGGCATCCACAGGAGATTTATATTCTTAGCCCTTCTTCTATTTTCTCTAGTAAATCTATGCTAAGCAGGTTGGATTTTAGTGTATAGGACATTTGATTAATTTAGCCACCGTCTCTGACCTGGTTGCAATGTTCTCCCTCACCTTGTTCAGTTTTGGGGAACAAGATTCAGTCTTTGACATGGAGTCCAAATGTCTCCACCCTCTAGGAGGCTGAAGAGGTCTTTCTACAGGTCTCTCTACAGAACATTCCACATGGACTGTTCTTTCCTTGTTCACTAATTTTGACCTGAGAGTCTTTCATGGGAAGCACCTAGTCAAATGCCATCTTTTCCAAAAAGCCTTCTTCAAATCACTCAGTAGAAACAGCACCATTGTGAAATAAACCTGATGCTTTTTCTGCACCAACTTTGGCCACCCATGGAGTTCTTTCTCACATGCTGTGTGTATTTGAGGAACTGGCTTCTTTCCTCATTACACGGTAAACCTGTGAGATCAGAATGTTTAACTGATTCACTTTTGTTTCTTTCACCAATCCTAGAAGAGCGTCCTATATGCAGAAGACTCACTGCAATGGTTTTTAGTAAATTGGTTCATTTGTTAAAATACAAAGTAATAGCCTACAGCGTTTCCCGAGATCTTTTGCCTTTTTATGTCCCTAAAATTCTACTTTTATTGATAAAGCTTCTTCTTTAACCTCTAGCTAAAAATTTTTTAATTAAGTTACAGTATATTCTAAGCAGTAGTTATTAAAAACAATAATGTGATTTATTTATTATATGGAAAGCTCTACATACTAAAAGAAAAAGTATAGCACTAAAGGTATGTAATTATTAAATATGTATATGAGCCTGAGATGTTATAAAGCAATATATTAATAGTGTTTTTTCCCTAGTAAATGGAATTCTATGGGACTTTTTTCACATTTGTTTAGCAGTGTCTCCCATGTTCTTACAATGGTTGCATTATAAGAGTTTACAAAAAAGAAAAAAAAAATGGAAAGAAAAAATCGAAATGCCACAGCTAATATGAAAAGAAAACTAGAAAGACAGTAATTTGTAGGCAACTATAATTACTTTGGGGGCACATAAGCAGGGGAGTCCGTCCTGGAGCAGGGGTGAGTTTTCCAAAGCTTTACTTCTCAGTGACAAATTCAGCCCTGCAAGACTTTTTCCAAACTGAAGTAAGTCTCTGCTAAGTGTGTGTATGTGGGGGAGCGGGGGGTGGGGGTGTTGACATTTGCCAAATGCTGCACCCATATGTAAAGAAAAAACACCAATACCCATCCGGACCACATGTAATATCATAAGCAAGGAAAACTCTGACCTTTAAAAATTTATAGACGTCTATAATTTATGAGCAGGACATGCTTTTCAGTATAGAACAAGGTTGGCGTCAGACATAAAGTAGAGTTATACTTTCCAAGCAGAAAACATTCAGGTACCTACAAAACTGTTGCTTACCTGAATGCCATTTTCGAGAATTCTCTGCATTTTATTGCCATCTCTTACTGCCTCCTGTGATGTTTCCTCCCATGGGAGCCTTGTGCAAAGTAGACCAACCTTTGCTATTCAGGCCAAAAATCAGAGACTTTGGCAACATACTTATCCTGTATAATTTATGTAGCCGTGGAAAATAACTAGTTAGCACCACACACTATGTATGAATACTTGGTTTTAATTAAAAAATGTATTCTGGGCTTTCTTAGTTCTTACTTACCAAAATATAAGTTCATATGTTTTAACCTTCATTAACAAGGCTATTAGGGAGATCTGTGGTCCTGATAAGTGATTTTTCTGGGGGAAAAAAGAACACATGTGCATGCAGAGACGTCTTAGCATCTAGCAATATGTAAAATGCCACACTATTTTCAATGACCTTTAAAAGTTTTGTTTTATTTCATTTCAGCAGATTTAGGGATTACAGTGTTTTTTGCTCCATGGATGAATGTATAATGCTGAAGTTGGGGCTTTTAATGTGCCCGTCACCAATAATGTTCATTGTCCCAGAAGGGAGTGCTTTGTCCCTCAGCTCCTTCCCACCCTTCCCTGTCTTTCCAATGTCCATTACACCACTTTATGATCATACGTACCCATCGTTTGGGTTCCACTGATAAGTGAGACCCTGTGCTGCATATTGAGATGCCCTTTTAAGTTTTAAATTAGGAGCCAATGCTCCCCTCTTCTCTCTTATCCTTTTACATTCCAGTGATGATTCTTACTCAGCCTATTGGTGGAGCATCTTAAAGTACCAGCACCACTCTTTGTTTAAATGCCTATATTAAGAATGAGGAACTTGGCTTGGCTCCTGTGGCTCAACGGGCTACGGCGCCAGCCACGTACACCTGAGCTGGTGGGTTCGAATCCACCCCGGGCCCGCCAAACAACAATGACGGCTGCAACCAAAAAATGGCCGAGCGTTGTGGAGGGCGCCTGTAGTCCCAGCAACTTGGGAGGTGGAGGCAAGAGACTCGCTTGAGCCCAGGAATTGCAGGTTGCTGTGAGCTGTGATGCCATAGCACTCTGCCCAGGGCGACAGCTTGAGGCTCTGTCTCAAAAAAAGAAAAAAAAAAAAAAAAAGAATGAGGAACTTAGTGCAGGAGACAGTGAATTATCCCTGGTCCCACAAGTGCCATTACCACACAGATTTGCATCAGCAGGATGTCAGCAGAAAACTTAAACCTTGAGTTAGTTCTCCCCATCTTCTATCCCCCATCCAGACTGGGAACAGACTTCTCCTGAATTTCCCAGTTTAGCATTCTTAAAGAATTAGATTCTATCCAAAACGCTATATTTACAATCATATCTTACCAATTAAGGTAACAGCCCACTTCAGGGAATCAAAATCACCACCCTCACAGCCCAACCCGCAGTGTAATGGGTAACTCACCTGCCTCCTTGGTCCAAGCATCCTGCTGCCACCTGCTGGAGGCCATAGGTCCTGCACACTTCCTGTGGTGGCTCCACTTAACATTCATGTGAGTTATGATTGTAGGTGAGAAAAGTAGGAGGGGAAGAAGAGGGCATTTTTTTTTTTTAAATGAAGACATTGAGTTGTCTTACTCTCTATTAAAACAAATAAATGTGCAGCCATTAAGAAATTCCAGATAATCAATGAAATAAAAGTTCTTCGAAATGGATTTCAGTACTCATGCAGACTTAATATATTAACAAAGAATAATTGTAAATCAACAAATCAGAAGAGAATGAAAACTTAGAAATAAAATTATTACTAATAAATTAGGTTATTTTTCAAGAAAATAATTCTAAATGTAAAACGCAAGTGAAAAATTAGATATGAGAATGTCATTTTTCAATTTAAAGCAATGGATGAATTTAGGAGAAATACATTATTATAGTCACAAACATAGTACACTTTCGGTATTTCCAGGTATTCTCATTATGCATGTTTTTTAAATTTATGCTTTTCTGTGATCTCAAAATATTTTACATGAGTGTGAGTTATGTAATAATAGAAGTTGACACACCAATTTAGATAGCTTTGAAACTTCAATTGCCTGAACTTTAAGACATAGTGTAAATGCACATAATTTTATAATTTGAAAATTTAAGATTCTTACTGAGCAAATATACTATGATTTTTTTTATATGGGTATCCTGAATTCCACAAAAGTTATCTGACAAGTACCATTTTTCTAGATAGACTGAACACAAACTAAAAATTGTTTTTCTTCTACAGCTAAGATGAGAAATGTCTACACAAGTGCCTCTTTAGCAGCACTATAAAATGTCCTTTCTCTCTTAATTGTTTTCCAGTCAAAGAAATGATAAAAGGAAGACTTCAAGCACAGATTATCCTTAAATACCTTACATGCTTGTGGGGACTGAAAGCTTATTGTTATTTTTAACAGTGTGATTCCAAAGTTTGTTGGTATTTCACCTCTATCATAGGTGCTGTGATCAGTACTAAAAATAAAGAGAAAATGAGGGTGGGACTATAAAAAGAAAAAGGTAATTGTGTCACACTAAGGTGAATGGCATGATTTAGTATGGGATCACATGTACAGTCCCATGTGGATGGGCATGGCCTGGGAACAGCCAGATTTGTAAATTCATTACAGCGTATTGTTTCCTGCCTGACATCATTCCACGGCAACAGCTGAAGACAGCAAGATGGTGGCTAGTGACCCTGGCTGTTGGGCTGGCTCCTTTGCTACCTGAGTTCACTTAATGTGAACTGAGCAAACTGATGGCACCTGTGGTGAGAATACGATGGAGTCACACAATTATAAGAGGGACTTTACCTAACAATGCAATCAGTGTAACCTAATTCTTTGTACCTTCACTGAACCTAACACAAAACAAAACAAAATAAAAGGAAATAATGGAGTCAGTCGACTAGGGAAGACATGAGGGACAAGAGGTACAGTTGGTCTGGTTGATGTAGGTCCTAGTGCCTCCTCGTGTCCCCTCATGTCCCCTCCTCTTGTCCCCTCCTCATGTCTCCTCATGTCCTGCCCTCCTCATGTCTCCTCCTCATGTCTCCTCATGTCTCCTTATGTCCCCTCCTCTTATCTTCTCCTCTTGTCTCCTCATGTCTCCTCATGTCCCCTTTTCCTGTCTCCTCCTCATGTTTCCTTATGTCCCCTCCTCTTGTCCCCTCCTCATGTCTCCTCTTGTCTCCTCCTCATGTCTCCTCATGTCCCATCCTCATGTCTCCTCATGTCCCCTCCTCATGTCTCCTCATGTCCTCTTCTCATGTCTCCTCATGCCTCCTCATGTCCCCTCCTCATGTCCTCTCCTCATGTCTCCTCATGCCTCCTCATGTCCCCTCCTCATGTCCTCTCCTCATGTCTCCTCATGTCCTCTCCTCATGCCTCCTCATGTCTCCTCATGTCCCCTCCTCTTGTCCCCTCCTCCTGTCTCCTCATATCCCCTCCTCATGTCTCCTCCTCCTGTATCCTCCTCATGTTTCCTCATGTCTCCTATCACTGTTGTTTCATAAATCTAGCTTTAACCTAAAAGTGTATATCCTGAGTACTTTTGGGAGATCTATTTAGGAGATTAACTTTTAAATTAGAAATGTATTTTGGGTCATGGGTTATGCCTATTATTATTTATTATGGGTCATGGGTTATGATGATTATTGTTTAAGATAAGGGTTAATTATTGTTGTTTACGATAAGGGTTAATGTGGTCTTTGCTTTGAACTTTTATGTGTAGAATTGTGGTTTTGTAAATGGAAGGGCAGAGCAGTCTTGGAAAGGCTCCTCTCCCTGTTCTCCAGAATTGCTGGCCATTCGGTAATAAAGCTTGGTGGACCTAATCTCTCTCTCTGCATTTGACTGATGGTGACAGGGAGCTGGACACTTTTCATTTGGGAGCAAAATCATTCAAGATCATGGCTCAGCAAAATTGCAGACATACACCTTTGGTGACACCCAGAAAGAGCACGCACAGATGCAAGCTGATAGGCCATGTTGGCGGTCTACCTTGTTGAATAGAACTGCTGTGCACTTGGGCTGAGAAGCAGCTGGTCTAGTCTAGGCAGCTGTAAGAATTGTTTGCCCACAATGTCCATTCTGACTAACTCTGATGACCATCCTAATTGGTCAATGTGTGTTCTATAATGGTGGTTAAATGTTTTGAATGCTGCCCCTATTTATACTGATGGACTTGAATAGCTAAAGGTGGGCTTTGAAATGCATTTGCTATTGAAATTGAATTGGGGAAAGCCATTAAATACTTTGCATAATAGAGTGAAAGAACCGAATGCAAAATAGGGAAAATGTACAGGGACAGAGGCAGGAGGAACCAGAGATGGGACATGAGCTAGAGGGAAATTGACCCAGCGGCCTTCCCCTTCCATGCAAGATGGACACATCTTTCATTCCTTTCACTTAGGTTTTCTCTTTTATTGATATCCAATTTGTAAAACAAATATAAATGATTTAAAGCATAAAATCACTGAGACACCCACCTGTGTTTCCATTACCTGCCTTAAGCATCGGGACATAGTCAGTTCCCCGGAAGCTGTGTTGCCTCCGTACTTCCTCTTCCTGCTCTCTACCCACAAGGAGGAAACCACTTTCCTGGATATTGTGGATCTTACTATTTTTCTTCATTTTTTTTTTATCTCAGCTGTCTAAATTCCAGTTATTTACTATAGTTTAAAACCTTAATAAATGGAATCCTATTTGCTCTGTGACCTGCATTTTTTTTATTCAATATTTTTCTTGTAAGAATCATCTGCTGTGAAATGTAACCATAGTTTATATTTGGATTTAATTCTCAATACATCTCTGTTATGTGAAAACACCAAATATCAGTCATCCATATTCCCGTTATTGAACATTTTGTTTGTTTCTTCTTTTGTTTTTCATGTTCCCTTCTGATTTGCCTTACCTTCTGGTGCACACGTGCGGGAAGGTCCTTAAAGTGCATGAATTGGGAAGAAAACGACGGGCCATTTGATACACACGTCTTCAGCTTTACTCAGACAACACCAAGTTGCTTTCTGAACTGGCTGCGGCTTTACACACCCACCACCAGTGGGTAGAAATTCTCACTGTTTCATGTATCACCTCAACACCATGCGTTGTAAATGATTTAGTCATGGTGTAATTAATACTTAATTACTATTGAAGCAGAGCATATGTTTGTATATTTATTTGTCATTCAGGTTTCCTCTTCACTGAAGTTATTGGCTAGTTGCTCATTTTTCTCTGAGATTGTTCTTTTTTTTTTTTTTTATAATTACAGAAGTGTTAGCATTCTTGATATGTTTTTCATATTGTCTTTTATGTGGCTATGTCTTTACCAAATTTTTGATTTAACTTTTCACTCTGTATGAGCTTAAAAAATTTGTGGAGAGAGGGACAAAACTTTTAATTTTAATGTAGTTACTGTATCAATTCTTTTCTTTCTTTTTTTTAATTCGAAATACTTATAGATTCAAATGATGTTGTAAGTGTAGTACAGGGAGGTCGTATGTAATTTTCTCAGAGTTTTCCCAGTGGTCACCTTTTACCTAACTATAGTAAAATGTCAGACCTAGGAAACCAGCCGTGATACAGTGTACATGCATAATTCTCTGCGTTTTCATCACAGCCAGGATGCAAAACAACTCCAGGAACCATCCTTCTAGTCATCTCCTCCAACTAATCTTAACTCCTGATAATAACTGGCCCTTTTCGTGTGTGTGTGTGTGTGTCTGTTTGATAGTCTTTTATTGAGTTACAATTCACATAAATTTAGTCGTTTCAAAGTGTACAGTTATGTGGCATTTTCTTTTGAACATGACTGTACACTTTGAAATGACTAAATTTATGTGAATTTTTGCCACTCTTCATAGTTCCAAAACCTTTTCTGCACCACCAAGTAACCCTGTATGCCTTAAGCAGTTGCTCCCCATCCTTCCCTACCCCCAGTCCCTCTGAATGCCTAATTTGCTTTCTGTCTCTAAGAGTTTACATAATCTGATTATTTTATAGACATGGAACCACCATATGTTTGTGACTTTTTAGATCTGGCTTCTTGATCTGATTTTTTAACTTAATTTTTATTAAATTATAACTGTATGCATTTATGGGGTACAATGTGATGATTTGATATACAACGTGGAATGCTGAAATCAAACTGATGAACATAACCATTGCCTCACTTATTTTTTGTGGTAAGACATTTGTAATTTACTCTTAGTTGTTTTGAAATGTGCCCTTGCATTGTGCACAGTAGGCAAGATCCCACCAAATGCCCTCCCTCCTCCCTCCACTCACCCTCCCCCCTCCTTTCCCCCTCCCCCCTCCTCTCCCCTTCCCCTCCCCTCTCCCCTCCCCTCCCCTCCTTCTATCCACATTTCAGTGTGTATTAATACTTTGTTCCCTTTTGTGGCTGTATAATATTTCATTGTATCTGCATACTGAAATCTGTTATTGCATTTATGGATATTTGACTATTTCTACTTTGGGGCTATTGTGATTAACACTGCTATGAAAATATATGCACATGCATTTGTTTGAGTACTAGCTTTTAATGTTAGAGGGTATATATCTAGGCGTGGAATCTAGATTACAGCATCATAAGGTGTTTAAATTTTTGGGAAACAGTCATTTGACCGATTTTTTACATTCCCACCAGTGATGTACCAGAGTCCAATTTCCTCTTTGGACCAATTTCCAGGGTTACTTATTTTCTAATTTTTAAAAAAGTATTGGCTTCCCAGTAGGTGTGAAGTGGTATTTAACTGTAGTTTTGATTGAGTAATGATATTTCCTATGTTCACTGGTCATTTGCACATAGTATAACTCTTCTGGAGAAATGTCTGTTCAGGTCCTTTGCCCATTTTAAGATTGTATTTTTTGTCTTATTGTGGACTTGTAAGTGTTCGTTATGTATTCTTGATGCTATACACTTTCTCCTATTTTGTAGGTCTTTCACTTTCCTTATAATGCCTCTTGAGCATTATAAGTGATTTTTTATTTATTTATTTATTTATTTTTTGTAAAGACAGAGTTTCACTTTATCACCCTTGGTAGAGTGCTGTGGCATCACAGCTCACAGCAACTTCCAGCTCCTGGGTTAAGGCGATTCTCTTGCCTCAGCCTCCCGAGTAGCTGGGACTACAGGCGCCTGCCACAACGCCCGGCTATTTTTCTGTTTTGCAGTTCAGCCGAGGTCGGGTTTGAACCCGCCACCTTTGGTATATGGGGCCGGCGCCCTACTTGATGAGCCACAGGCGCCGCCCTATAAGTGATTTTTTAATTCTGATGAAGTCTGATTTATCTGATTTTGTCTCTGTTGCTTGTGCTTTTGGTGTCATGGCTAAGAATCCAAGGTCTTATCTGAACTGAAGGTCATGAACCATTTAGCCCTATGTCTTCCTCAAAGAGTGTTATGCTTTTAACTCTTACGTTAATGTCACTGACTCATTTAATTAAGATATTGTATATGATCTAAGGTAAATGTAAAAGTTTGATTTTTTTTTTTTTTTTTTTTTTTTGCATGGGGACATCCAGTTTTCCCAGGCCCATTTGCTGCAGAAATTGTTCTTTCCCATCATTGAATGGACTTGGCACTTTGCTGAAAATCACTTGGCTATAGATGTATGGGTTTATTTCTGGACTATCAGTTCTATTCCATTGGTCTTTATGTCTGTCATTATGCTAATACCATATTGTGTTTTGGTTACTAAGCTCTGTAACATGAGGAAGTGTCTCTCCAATTTTTTCCTTTTTTTTTTTTTTTGAGACAGAGCCTCAAGCTGTCACCCTGGGTAGAGTGCCGTGGCATCACAATTCACAACAACCTCCCAACCTCCAACTCCTGTGCTCAAGCGAGTCTCTTGCCTCCGCCGCCCAAGTAGCTGGGATTACAGGCGCCCACCCCAACACCCAGCTATTTTTTTGCATCCATCATTGTTGTTTGGCGGGCTAGGCTGGATTTGAACCTGCTAGCTCAGGTGTATGTGGCTGGCGTCTTAGCAGTTTGAGCCAGAGGCGCCGAGCCCAAATTTTTCTTTTTTTAAAACTGTTTTTTCCTTTTCAGGTTCACTTGCAATTCCATATGAATTTGAGGATCAGCTTTATCATTTCTGAAAAGTAATTCTTAAAAAAACATTGGAATTTTTACAGGGATTACAGTGAATCTGTAGCTTGGTTTGTGTAGTATTGTCATCTTCACAGTATTAAGGCATTTGATGAATAAACACAGGGTATCTTTCCATTTATTTAGGTCTTCTTTAATTTTTTATAACAATGTTTCATCGTTTTCAATGGACAGACTTTTACATCCTTGGTCCAATGTATTTCTAGGTCATATTTCTTTGAATGCTATTACTTAAATGGATATGTTTCTTAATTTCCCTGTCACAAGAGTTCTTCTCCTGCTAGTGATCATCAGTAGATCTTCCAAATAATTCTCCTTTCTAGTTTTGCTGGGCTTGCTAGGATTGGATCTACTTAGGCACCTGCCCCAGTTGCTAGGCTGACTGTCAGGAAATATTGGGCTTGGTACATACGACCATTATTTTATTCATGCTCCCCCACCCATTTTTTTTGAGACAGAGTCTCATTTTGTCACCCTTGGCAGAGTGCCTTGGCGTAATAGCTCATAGCAACCTTAAACTCTTAAACTCAAGCAATCCTCTTGCCTCAGCCTCCCTAGTAGCTGGGACTACAGGTGCCCGCCACAACTCCTGGCTGTTTTTGTTTAGAGACAAAACAAAAGGTCTTGCTCTTGCTCGGTTTTGAACTGGTGAGCTCAGGCGTTCCACCTGCCTTGGCCTCCCGGAGTGCTAGGATTACAGGCGTGAGCCACCACGCCCGGCCTATTTATATTCCTTTTGATGAACTAGACTTTTCCCAGTTTGGGACTAAGGTGAATGAGGCTACAAAGAATATTTTAGTACAATCTTTTAGTATGTGGATTTCCTAGGAGTAGGATGTTGGTCATAGTGTTGATGCATGTGTAGTATTAAAAAATATAGCCAGCCCTTGGGCGGCTCCTGTGGCTCAGTGAGTATGGTGCCAGCCCCATGTACTGAGAGTGGCAGGTTTGAACCCAGCCCCAGGCAACTGCAACAAAAAATAGCTGTCATTGTGGCGGGCGCCTGCAGTCCCAGCTACTCGGGAGGCTGAGGCAGGAGAAACATGTAAGCCCAGGAGTTGGAGGTTGCTGTGAGCTGTGACGCCACAGCACTCTACTAAGGGTGATAAATTGAGACTCTGTCTAAAAAAAAAAAGAATAGCCAGGCCTTTTTTCTGGGAATTGTACTACGTTGCATTCTCATCAACACTAGATGAGAATTCCTGTGTTCCATGTCTTTGCAAGCATTAGGTATTTCTCAGTCTCTTAAATTTCAGTCATTGTGGTGGGTTTGTAGTGATGGAAAATTTTAGTTATTATTATTATGTCTTTGAGGACTAATGATGGTGAACAAAGTTTCATGTGCTGATGGGCTAGTCATATACCTTTTTTTGCAAAATGTCTGTTCAGACATTTTATACTTTTTTAAAATTGGAAGTCTTTCTTTTGTTAGTGAATTGTAAGTTTTACTTATATGGGATGTATATCAGTCCTTTGTGAAATGTATGCTTTTTAACACTTTTTCTCAGCTAATATGCTCTGCTTACATATTTTCTGAATTATGTCTTCTGATTGACAGAATTTTAAAATTTTGGAGACTTTTTTTCTTTTTTTCAGTTATGGATTTGTTAGGTCTACCTTTGATCAATATAATTTGAGGCAAAAATAATTTGTGAGTTCACAATTGAAAATTTTGTTAATCTTGGTGGATTGCACTCTTTTTTTTTTTTGCGGTTTACGGCCAGAGCTGGGTTTGAACACACCACCTCCAGCATATGGGGTCACTGCCCTACTCCTTTGAGGCACAGGCACCGCCCAAGCACTCTTAAATTAGTATGTAGAAAAGTTCCTTTTCCATAGAAATATTATTTGTCAAAAGTGTGGGGGTTTTTTTTGTTTTTTTGTTTGTTTGTTTTTTGCAGTTTTTGGCCGGGGCTGGGTTTGAACCCGCCACCGCCGGCATATGGGGCCAGCGCCCTACTCCTTTGAGCCACAGGCGCTGCCCAAAAAGTGGTTTTTGATATATGATTATATGAATACCAGTTTTCTTTTGGTTACTATATCTAGCATTATTTGTATACCCTTTGAACTTCAATCTCACTGGCTATTTTAATCCTATGTGAAAATTTTTATCATTGCTTAAGAATTAATTCTTTCACATTTATCTTGATATATTTGAATCTGTTTTTATAATTTTATTTTGTGCTTACTATATTTATATTTACACTAGGTCTATACTTTTTCTTTTTAGAAATAGATTATTTAATATTAATCAATATTTTTATGATCTTCATGAAAAAATAGGTCTCACGTATGCTTTAACTTGAATCATTTCCTATTCAAGTTTTATGCTACCTTTGCTCAGTATTTTGGTTTTAACTTCTTTTTAACCCCAGGAATTAAATTGTAACATTATAGCTTTAGATAGTAACTTATGTTTCTAACCAGTTACTGTAATAGTTGCTCTTGCTTCTCTGACTTTTTGGTTTGGCTCTTTAATCCCTACTGAAACAATGATCTCTAGAAGTTACTTAAGTATCCGTTGTCAGAAAAAGTTCTATTTTTTTTTCATTCAAATATATTAATTTCTGTATTTGATTTTAAAATTCATTGTGATCCTGAGGATTAAGATTTTTCAATCATCCTTAAAATTTCTCAATTGTTTCCTAACAAATATTGTCTCTTGCATAATCCTTCTACAGGCTCTTTCTAGAGCTCTTATTAACAGCTGTCCCTGTATGCTTATCTCTTCTTTGTATTTTAATCCTTCATATTCTTCCTCTCCTGCTATATTCAGACTAATTTGTGATGATCTATATTTTTGTTTACTAACTTCTTCTCTATTTCGATAAGTTTTTCTTAATTTTGAGAAGTTACATAATTTATTTTTTTTCAAAATCCATCATGTTCCTTGCTCCTTGCTTATATTTCAAAGTATCCCTTTTGTTTTGGGACACGTGTTAAACATAATTTACATCCTGTCTTCGTTTATTCTATAAGTGCATTATGGCTCTTTGCTCTTATGCACGATGTGGATTTTTGTAGAAAGTTTTGGAAATTAATCTGTGAATCAAAATATGTATTCCTTCGAGGACATTTGCTTCTGTTAATCACATCCAATACCACCAACTCAAGACTATGTTTGGTTATATTTTTCATTTGAGGGTTTTTAGGCAACATAGTTAGCAAAACTCTGTCCCTAAAGTCAGGTTAGGTTTGGTGAGAGAGATGTAAAAACAAAAACAATGTGTCCAGTTGCAGTGGTTCTTCCTTCTAGCACTTTGAGAGGCTAAAGTGAAAGCGTCCCTTGAGGTCCATAGGTTAAGACCTCCTTGAGCAATAGTAAGATCCCTCTCTCTACCGAAAAAAAAAAAAAAAATCTCAGCATGGTAGCACACACCTGTAGACTCAGCTACTTGGAAGGCTGAGGCAGGGGTTATCACTTGAGCTGAGGTTGCTGTGAGCTGGCACTCTACCCATGGTGACAGAGTGAGACCTTGTCTCAAAAGAAAAAAAAAAAGGGGGCTGTGCCTGTGGCTCAGTGGGTAGGGCTCTGGCCCCATATACCAAAGGTTACAGGTTCAAACTCAGCCCCTGCCAAACTGCAACAAAAAAACAGCTGGGCGTTGTGGTGGGCACCTGTAGTCCCAGCTACTCGGGAGGCTGAGGCAAGAGGATCACCTAAGCCTAGGAACTGGAGGTTGCTGTGAGCTGTGATGCCACAGCACTCTACCAAGGGCAATAAAGTGACACTCTGTCTCGAAAAAAAGAAAACGAAGAAGAAAGAAAAGAAAGAAAAAGAAGCAGTTGCATCCCCCCAAACCAAACCATACCAGTTCTTCATGCAGCCTTAAAACAGACATGTTTGCTGTTATTGTCTGTGTTTCAGGGTTGTTTTCCTTTTTTTTCTTTTCTTAAATCAGGGGAAGGCCTGCCCACTGCAACAAATTATGCAGTTAAGTTTCCCACATTTAGAAGAATAGCAGGAGTCAGCACATCCACAGTCCAGTGGATAAGCCGCACTCTGGGGAGACTACCTTTGTGATCATAGAATCTCCCCTGTCAGATAAGCAATATTTTTTCCTTTTTTTTTTTTTTTTTTTTTTAATTAATCAATGCTTATCCCAGTTGTATGGTGTTCACATCCTACTTCTAAACATAGATCACTTTCTGGGCTCCCAATCTGTGGCCTATCCTAGCTTTCAACACCTGTTCCTTGCAGGAGTACTTTTAAAATAAGGCTGTTTAGAGTGAAATTTTTCATGTTGCTAAGATATAAAACCCTCTGCTCTTCCTAAGAAATCTTCAGTAAAGTTGGTTGAGCAGCCAGCTATTTTAGTTTGTTTGTCTTGTTCATATGGATACACTGAGATTCCACCAATGTAAGACAGATGGAGAGAACGTTTGTAGGATTAATTCATTCAATTAATTATTTAAGTGCAAACAGTAATTCACAGCCAGAGATAACCGTAAGAATTCAGAGGCTCTGAGAAAATTTCACAAATGTTGTGGAGTGTTTTAACTGCTGTGGATTTCGTAGTATATAACTTAAAATTTTCCTTTTCCTTTTAAAAATTCTCCAGCTATAGAGACTCTATCAAACTTTGACCCCCTCCCCAATATATTTCCCAATCTAGGTTTTAATTTTCTCTCTTTTTAAAACAAATTTTATATCTCAATCTCGTAATCTACTGGAAATTTTGTATTTCCTTCTAAACTACTTCTTCATTAAAACTGACTGCTACACTTTAGGAGACATTGTTTGCCCTTTACAATTTATTTTAATTTATCTAGTTTCTTTCACAGTTTTTGATAATGATCAACAAGTGAAAAAGCCAAAAAGTGATTGTCATATTAATTGCAATTGAGTTTAGTTACATGAATTATCTATTTTCTGTGGTTTAGTTACACGAATTATCTATTTTCTGCGAATTTGAACAGTTTATCATAATCCAATTTCAAAATAATGTTTTTGAACTTGCAAATACAATGGATAATAATTCTTCTTCTGGTAAAGAATAATTAAAGGAAATAAACGCTCTTAAAAGTAGAAGCATTATCTAGTGACAAAATAGTTCATGTTTCAACATTTGTTTGGATCTTTGTAAATTGTAAAGAGTTACATCAATGCTAGATTTTATTTAATTCAGATACTAATGTGGCCATTTTATCAAGCCTGTTGTTAATTGCTTTAGAAGAACCAAATGCCTGCCATCAAAAGGAAAATACAAGCAATCAGGCCCCATGTGAGTGCAGCAGGTGCAGAAAACAAAAAGTAGTGGGTGATGCCCAGCTACAAGTCTCCCTTCTACAAAACTGAGTTTGGAACTCAGTTGGAGATGGTGCTGTTTATGGAGTGGATCTTTTTACTCTCATATACCTCATCCAGGAGCCAATTTCCTTAATTGGGACCATTTCTCTATTATCTTAAAAATCTCATCTGGATAAACAGTTAATTCTAGAGGCCAATAATATAATACATGGGGAAGTGTTGAAAACCAAAAAGTTCTTATATGGATATAAATTATTATTGTTAACTATTACAATCAAAATGTTTTTCGGTTCCCGAATTCTCTCTGCCAATGCTTTTTCCTGTCATCCATGTCTAAAACTATTCAACTACTGAAACCGAGTGATTTAACCTTGTTAAACTTTCTGACAAATGAATTTATCTAATTTTTTTTGGTTATCATTTACATAGTACTAGAATGATGACTTGTGGAAAAATAGTTATTTTCAACTGTTATTTTTTCTTTTCTCTAGCTTAAGAAAAACTAGACTACTGATCAGTTTTTTAAAATAGCACTTCTTCTGGTTTCTCCCTATATGCTCCAAGGCCATAATCTGGGCTCAGTACTCAGGTTTGACTCTAAATAATCGATTCTGAGGAAATGATAAGACACGTGGGTAAAAACTTGTATAGTATAGGTTTATCACCAAACTAGCAAAATAGTGGAAACAATCCTTTTTTTTTTAATCAGTCTATGTAGATTAAATAAAAGTTGTTATATCCATATGGTAGAATATTAGGTTGTGATCCAAATGTTTACAAGAGAATTTTATGACATTATATGCATGGTACAATTTTCACTGAAAAAGTAGGAGCCAGTATCATTCATAGAATAGAATTTCAATTTTCTATAAAATATTGGCAAGAATATTGAAAGGAATACATATATAAATGTTTCATTGTTCTCTCTGAGTGGGGATATAGAGGGGATTTGAAATATTTTTTACACTATTTTTCTGAAACTTTGAATAATGATCACCTGCTATTTTTAATATCAAGACATAAGAATAAAATTTTATTTAAAAATGCAAAGGTTGATATTAGCTAACTATAGCCAAATCCAGCTGGCCACTTGAATTTGTAAATAAAATTTGATTGGAAGACAGCCACTCCTATTCATTTCTGTATTGTCTGTGGCTGTTTCTGGACTACAGCTGCAGAGCTGAGTAGCGGCAACAGAGACCATATGGCCCACAAAGCCTGAAATATTCACTATCTGGACTTGTAGGAAAAAGTTACCGATCCCAGTTCTAGGACACTACCCTGCTATTGATCTCATCCCAGCAGTCTTGTTGCTGTGCCTGAGAAATCCTCATTCCCTGCTCCTCTTGGGACTCCTGTGTGTTGAGAGAATCATTCTTCTCCACGTAGACGCCCATTGTCACTTTCAGAGTTTAGATTTCATGGCTGCTCAGTCAGCCCCCTCCAAGAGCCTCAGACAGCGTGGATGTTGTCAGGCTTTGCTCACTAGCCGCTCAGGACTCACAGTCAGCCGCTTCTTGGGTGATGTGCTTGAAATCACTGGCAGTCCTTCTGCTCTTAGGAGAGCTGACATTGACCCACTCCCCACTTTGGGTGCCGCGGAGCCATGGCAGTCCCCTTTCTGGGTTCTGCCTAGTTATATCCTCTTACTTCTGCTCCAGGCTAAATTATCCCCAGGCACCAGGCCAGGGAAAGACAAGACCGTGGTATAGGAGGTGCTCCCCACTCGTTGGCAGTGAAAATTGACTTTCCCATTCACAAGGAATACTCGTGGGCATTAACTTTTGTTTGATTAAGAAGCGAAACCAAACAATAAAACCTCAAACCCCAAAATCAAACATTAGGTCATCTGCTACACGCACTCACCTACAGAAGTCACATTTGTTTCAGGTATTTCTATACATTTTTTCTTTTAATCCTCCTAAGGACTCTGAGTATTATGACATAGTGTTATTATGGATTTTCTGATGATAAATCCTCTGAATGTTAATGGCATGAATTTAAGAACTTACCATGCCTGCTGATACCAAGATTCATGTCCCACATGAAAGAGCTTTTGGGCTATAATGTCCTTAACAGCTCTTGCTGTATACTTTCCTGTTTAATAGGCCCATCTTTCAAGATCTCATGTAGTGCGACCTTACCATGGTCCTTCAAAACTAGGACGTTTCTCATCTGATTAAGGCAAGTTTGTATTTTGTTTCTAGTAGCTCTCATCTCATATTTTTATAGTTTCATTAGACATAATTGATATACACAAATCTGCACATATTTAATGTGTACAATTTGATGAGTTTGCTGGGCCACATAGACCTGTGATGTCATCATCACAGTCAAGGTAATAAACACATCCATCACTTTCAAAAGTTTCCTCGGGTGTCTTTGCCTTTTTCCTTCCTTTTGTGCTAAGAACACTTAAAATAAGATTTACCCTCTTAAAACATTTCTGTTTTTGAGATAGGATCTCACTCTGTTGCCTAGGCTGGAGTGCAGTGGTGTCTCGTCACAACTCACAGAGGCCTCCAATTCCTAGGCTCAAGAAGTCCTCCCATCTCAGCCTCCCTCCAGGGACATGCCACCACACTCGGCTGAGTTTTTGCAAAGATGAGATCTCACTTTGTTTCCCAGGCTGGTCTCTAACTCATGGCCCCAAGACATCTGCCTTCTGGCCTTCCAGGGTGTTGGGATTATAGGCATGAGCCACTAAATGCAGGTCTTAGCAATTTTTACCTGTATGGCTTTTCATTAACTATAGGCACAGTATTGTATAGCAGACTCTAGAACTTACTCATTTTGTTTGTCTGCAACTTTATACCCATTGCACAGATCCCCCTTTATTCCGTCTCCCTCATCTCCTGGTATTTTTCTTAGAGAAATATTCGCACTCCCATGCTCATAACAACATTATTCACAATAGCTACAATATGGAAACAGTTCCAATGCCTGTTGGAAGATGAATGGAGAAAGAAAGTACATGAAATATTGTTCAACCTAAAAAGGAAAGAAATCTTACCATTTGCAACAACGTGGGTGGACCTGGAGGATATGGTAATTGAAATGAATCCATCACAAATACTGCACATTATTCCATTCACATTAAGTAACTAAAATAGTCAAACTCTCATTTTGCATAGACCTTCCTGCTTCTATTATTGTCCTAAGTCTTTATTTTTCAATTGTCCTTATGTTGTGTTTATTTATTTATTTATTTATTGCAGTTTGGCCAGGGCCGAGTTTGAACCTGCCACCCTAGGTATATGGGGCCGGCACCCTACTCGCTGAGCCACAGGTGCTGCCCATTTTGTTGTGTTTTGATAACCCCCTTATAGCTTGAATACTATGGATGTTGACACAATGATTAGTATCCGATGAGACTCACTCTCCTTCAGATTTTAATTTGGAATTTTTTGTCCTCACCTCTCATTTTTTTTGAGGGGGGAATATAAAAGTGTAAGTTTATTTTATATAAGATAGGGGGAAAGGAGTGGCAGGAGGGGAAGATGGGAAAGAGAGAGAGAAGAGAGGAGAGGAGAAAGCAGGAAGTGAGAGAAGAGAGAGAAAAAAAGCAAGAGAAGGTTCTGGCATCCTGAAGAAAAAAGGAAGAATGCCTTCCCTGAAAACAGCATTGCTGAGATTTGCTTTTATTAAAAAAATCCAAGACTTTGTAAAAATTTTTATTGTTTTTAAACAAAAGAGACAGAGTCTAACTCTGTCACCAAGGCTAGAGTACTGTGGCTTCATAAGTCACAGCAACCTCAAACTCCTGGGCTCAAGGGATCTTCCTGCCTCAGCCTCCCAGCCTTGGTCTATAGGTGCCCACCACTGTGTCTGGCTAGTTTTTACTATTTTTAGTAGTGACAGGATTTTGCTCTTTCTCAGATTGGTCTCTAACTCCTGAGCTCAAGTGATCCTCCCACCGCAGTCTCTCAGCCTGCTAGGCACCCGGCCCTCACCTCTCATCTCCATATTCCTTGGGAAGAAAGATCATTGCTATGGCCTTAGTTGTCTCTTGTGGAGCATCTTTGCTCAATGTTTTCTTCTTTTAGAATGAGCTCTTCCCATAAGGGCCCAATTCTATTAGAATTTTGCTTATGTACTCAAAATTCTACAATACATTTTAGTTATTATGCAACAGATAAAATAGAGCTGAGCACATACTTTGAAATCTGTCAACATTATAAGAAGAAAATGTTGGGATATGTCCAGAGAAGCCCAGAGTCACCCCTTCATGCCTCCCTGGTAAGCTCCAGGCTCAAGCAAGGTCTGTGCTGATTTACAATTACCGGGCCTCTAACGGTGGCTGTTCCTGCCACACAGTCCTTTATGTATCAGGAAAGTTTCCTTTTCCAAGAACAGTAAGCTTTTTAGACACTCAAACCACACTCAACAACTTCATTACCGCTCTTCCTTGAGAAGGAGAATAGAAACATTGCTGAATATATATTTTATTTTCTGACTTTCCATTTTTTTGCCCAGATTGACTGTAATTCATTCACCTACCCTCTTAAGCCATTAATCACTCTTATATCATTCTTTTCTTCATAAAAGGTGATGTCATGGCTACATCCATTATTTAAAGTTGCCCTTCATAACTCTGAATATGGACATGACATTCAGAGACAGAGGGCTTGACGAATGTCCAAAATGGAGGTGTTGTTTAGCTGAAGTCAGGGGAACAAGGGGTGCCTTGATGGTTGCTGTACAGGCAGTGGAAATGAATGAAAATATACTTTGTTCTTGCACATTGAATGTAAGTCTCATTTTTGTCACAACAGTTCCTCAGTAACTCAGGTTATTTTCTGATTATTTTCCTTTAAGAAGGAACTCACGGATCTGTTTTGGCTGAACTATCCAGGAGTCTTCTTGGCACTTACTTCTGTTATAACGTAGGGCTAACCACGGCCCCTCTTCAAGGTTCAGGCCAAGAGGTGGTTGAGAGATGTGTTTTGCATAAGAAGAAAAAGGTGGAGAAAATGGCACCTGAAGAACCTGGTCATTCATTCAGGGGAAGGCACCTTCTCCAGGACAACCTGGCGTAGGGTCACCTTCTCTGCTGCTTTATCATGTCAAGCTTTTGGAAACCAAAATATTGTCAGTGGGATTATTGATATTTTGAGGAAAGTCCTGTGGCTACACGTGGTCTATGACTTGGAGTTCAGTCCCTCGACATTGCCAGAATCCTGAAACTGACCGATCATGAGGGACGCTGAGTCATAACAACCAAACTCCTGAGAGAAAGAATTTTATGAAATAGATTAATCCACCTGCAATGAGGAATAAAATGCCCAAAGAAGCGTAGAAAGAAGTATAGAGAATCCTCAAAGACCTAAGAGTAGACTTTCCATTTGATCCCACATTCCCATTGCTGTGTATATACGTAGAAGAATAAAAATCATTTTACCACAAAGACATTTGCCCCAGAATGTTTATTGCAGCTCAGTTCATAATTACCAAATTGTGGAAGCAACCCAAGCACCCATTGATCCATGAATGGATTAGCAAACTATGGTATATGTATAACACGGAACACTATTCAGCCATAAAAAAGATGGAGACTTTACATCTTTTACGTTTACCTGGATGGAGTTGAAATACATTCTTCTCAGTGAAGTATCTCAAAAATGGGGAGAACAAAGTATCTACTGTACTCAATACTATTACAGAACCAATATATAAATAATTACATGCTCATACAAATGATAAAACACAAATACAGTCTAGCAGAGGGGTGGAGTGCGGAGGGAGGGGGAGGGAAAATGGGGGAGGGTGATTGGTGGGAAGAGGGAGGGCATTTGGTGGGATCTAATGTACACAATGCAGAGGTGTTCAGCACACCTCCGGGGTGAGGGGCTCTTCTACAACTTGAACTTTACCTTGGAAGTGAGAACAATGTAACCTATAAATGTGTACCCTCATATTAATTTGAAATAAAAAAAAATAAAACAACCAAAGACTGGATTTCCCTGTGGTATAAATTATTGGTGCCTTCCCTCTCTAAGGACAGCGGGTAGTGTGGGACAGCCTGTGCAATCAGATGTTGTTTTGTGAAGTTTCTTCAGAAAAACTTCATGTTCCAACATTCACAGTAGGTGCGTATCTCTTTCTACGAGTAGGGTGTGCTCAACCAGTAAAGAAAGATACTTTCTTCTCTGGAGAGAGATACATGAGTTCTACAAAATTTGTTTCCTGGCCTTGCATTTCTTATGCTTTCATTTGTGATCAACCTCTATTTTTATGGAAACCTTTTCTTCTCTAAATTCAATAATATCTTAGTTAAGTGTTGTGTGTATGTTTTGCTTTGCAGGGGAGTTCAGTCTCATTATATGAATATGTATGTTGCTATCCTGATCTCTTACATTTCTATTTCTAGTAGCTCTCAAAAGATAACCATACTATATGTTTAGGTCACTTAGGTCCTGGCAGGGAGAGGATTTGCTGCTGCCTTTGGTTAGAAAACTCCTTCCACAAGAAAGGAAAAGAGAGATGGAAATCCATGTTCCCCAATCCTTCAAGCCAAGTAAAATTCAAAGAGTATGCATCTTGCTTTTGCTGTTATTTCCTTTTTCCCTCTATACTCTGTCACTCCTTAGTTCCTAAGTCATCCTATTCAAATCATCTCTCTTTTGTTCTACCTATTCTGACTATCCCTTATCTTCCAAGTATACAAAATTATTTCTCTCTCTTCTTTAATATCAGTGAAATCTTTCACATTCTTAAGGGAGTCATTAGAAAAAAAAGTCAATATGTGACGATATAAAGTAAGTTCACATTGAAAACATCAGCTGTGTTCAACCCAGGACTTTATAGGAAAGATACAAGATGATGGGCCAGTGAAAGATCCGAAGAGATGAATTTAAAAAGTGTGCCCTCTACATTACCCTGGGCATTGTTAGTTTTTTACTTCTGGGTCCTGGGATGAAGATGATGTCATAAAAACTACGAAAAAGCCAGAGAAGCTTCATCCTTTATATTCAATGTCATACTGAAGTCTTATTTAGTGAAATAAGATAAAAATTGGAAAGGAAGGGAAAAAAGTGTCCTTATTCTTAGATTGCCTGATTGTCTATGTGGAATCAAGAAGAAAATTCCTAGAATTATATGTGATTGTAGCAAGGTTGCAGGATACAAGGTTGCAGGATAAATTTTTTTTAATAAGAAGCTCCAATTTTTATTCATCCTCCGTACATCCTAGGGAGCGGGTGAGCCAGTAAAAACATCACAAACTGGTCTTACTTTATTTACAAAATTAGTTTATATATTCACTTACTCCTTACCTCTTTGAATTGCATATTTCATTCTCATCACTTTAACTTTGAGCTACAAATGTAAAACATTTTTGCTTGTGCAAAATTTACCCCTTAATGTGAGTTTCAAGAACAGTAGGAGAAATTCTGAAGGCTTCCTAGTAGCAGTTGAGAAGATGTGAATTACCTTGTTTACTGATAGTAAGGGAAAGCTGCGAGCTGCGGGGGATATTATGTGCTAGGCTACAACTGAGGTGCTCAGGGCCCCACCGGCCCTCCAGTCGCTTGGGAAGATGGGAGCAATTTACTAAAAGAACTCCTCTGTTGTCTTCTAGTTTACTGTTAAAAATAGCTGCAAAAGTATAAGTAAGTTCATGAATACAGCAAGTACTTCATCTTTACTTTAGTATCTGTTATAATTGGGAAATAGGATGTATGGGTTAATCTAATGTGCTAGTTAATGGAATGTTACTAAAAAATGGCATAAAAATTTCACATTTAGCCAGAGTGGTTAGGAAATGGAACATTATAATGATCTTCAAGAATTGCCACACATTACGACACATTATACCCACAACAGCAGTGGTTCTCAACAAGTGGAAATTTTGCCCTTTAGGGACAGTGGTCCCTGAACACAGGGGCATCCTGGGTCCCCCCGAACCCCCAGTTGATCTGGTTTGATTACTCACTGAGCTAGAAAGTTCAACTGAGGCCATAATTGAAAGCAAATACCAGCGGGAACTAGAAATAAAACTGGAGCAGCATGGGCACTGTGGGTAGAGAGCAAGGTTACCTTCACAAGTCTCAGTGGGACAAAGAGAGATTTTGTTTAAGATCAAAGGGAAAGTTTGGAGCACTTCCACAGAGAGCTAGAAGTGGGTGCCTCTCGCGATGGGGGAGAGGTGAGAGAGACAGGCACAAAGCCCTGTAGGGGTATAAATGCCTCCTCTTCTCAGTTTGAAATTGGCGGCAACTCTTTCACTGGCCTCTCTGGCCTCCGGGCATTTTTGTCCTTTTCTATTGGTCATGATTACTGTCTTTTTTCTATTGGTCACTGGTTACCTAGGTGACCTCAGGCTCACATTCTTTTCTCTATTTTAGTGAGAACAGCTGAATGGTGAATGTCCCTCTGGGCCCTCCAGACTTCCTTACTCAGTATGCCAGGCTTCCCTCCCATCCCCCTTTAAGCCCTGATCATTCAACCCCTGAGGCGATTCACTCCCAGAACCTTGAAGGGAAAAATGGACAACAATCTCTATGAGATATTTTCTGCTGTCAGAAAGGGGTCTTGGCTCGGTGCCTGTGGCTCAACAGGCTAAGGCGCCAGCCACGTACACCTGAGCTGGCGGGTTCGAATCCAGCCTAGGCCCACCAAACAACAATGATGGCTGCAACCAAAAAATGTCCGGGCGTTGTGGCGGGAGCCTGTAGTCCCAGCTACTTGGGTGGCTGAGGCAAGAGACTCGCTTGAGCCCAGGAATTGGAGGTTGCTGTGAGCTGTGATGCCACGGCACTCTACCCAGGGTGACAGCTTGAGGCTCTGTCTCCAAAAAAAAAAGAAAGGGGTCTTGAGGATTGGGCCCACCCAGGGACAAAAAACCAAACATAAAACCAAAATAATCAAACAAAACAAAATAACAACAACAACAAGGAAGCATTGACCTATAAGGGACCCTCTTCAGGTTCCTTAGTGGTTGGGGGTGGGAGTTTCTGGCCACTTGGTCCACAGGCTCCATCAGCATTTTCTGGGACACCTGCGTCATCATCCTATTTGGAAGTGCTTGAGCCTGGAAGACACAAACTTAGCAATGAGGTTGAACAGTCAGGACCCAAACATCAAAAAAAGGATTATCATAATTATAGGCTCAATGAAAGGCTACAGAAAGAAAAGTTCCTGTAAGTCAGGTATTTAAAAGAGTCTTTTTTAAGGTTTGGAAGACTTTTGTTGTTCCCTACCTCGTGTTAGTCTTCCCACATCTTCCTTTTTCAAAGCCTCAAAGAAGAACTTAGCAAACCTTAGCATTCCTCAATGCCAGGGAATCCATACTGGAAAGTACCCTGTCGTTCCCAGAAATGCCCTCGGTTGCGTTTTTGTAGAGCAGCTAGTGAGGGAAATCTCCATGTGACCTGTGAAAGCCCCCTCTCACCAGGGGAAAGGACAGCCCAAGTAAATAAATTCAGGTTAGTTCAACTGAGCCTTTTCCTTTGATACCTTAAATCTTTTCCTCCTTAAGGAAATTTAACACCTGTTCAGTGTCCGCAACAAAAGATTAATATGGAAGGCTACAGATTAGTAAGTCATCTACATACTGAATAAGGGCACTGAAGGGGTAAAGTTTAGCTTTCTGAGAAGTTTACTCAGAGCAATCCCCAAAATTCCAGGACTGTCTTGGAATTCCTGGGGGAATACAGTCCACGTTAATTAGGTTGAAGTCCAGTGTCAGGGTCTGTCCATTCAAAAGCAAAAAGTGACTGAGACGATAGGTGTAGGGGAATAGTAAAGAAGACATCTTTCAAATCTAATACTGGGCTTACTGAGATGTGAGAGTGTAGGGTTGGGGACTAGGGGATCCAAAGGCACCACTATTTCATTTATTGCCCTTAGTCCTTGGACCAATCTCTATTTTCCATTTGACCATACCAGCAAGGAAGAATTAGAATTTGAAATGAATAGCACCATAATTTGAAATTTTTAGGCCTAGATCTAACAAAATATGAAGAAAACTACAAAACCTTCATTAAAAAAAATTAAATAAGAACTAAATAGCTGATAAATATTTCATATTCTTGAATTGGAAGAGTCAATGCTATAATACCAATAGGTTTAATTGAATCTCAATCAAAATTCCAGCAAACAATTTTGTAGGTATTGATAAACTGATTCTAAAGTTTATAGGAAAATGCAAAAGGCCTATAACACCAGCACAATATTGAATAAAAACAAAGTCAGACTGAGGCTCCCTGAGTCTGAGTCAGACTGAGCCTCCCTGAGGCTCCCTTATTTACTGTAAAGCATCAATAATTAAGATAGTGGAATATTTATGAAAGAATAGACAGATAGGTAAATGGAACAGAATAGAAAGTCCAGAAACAGATCTAAATAAATACTGTGCAGTCAACTGATCTTTGACAAAAGAGCAAAAGCAATACAATGGAGAAAATATTATCTTTTCAACAAATAATGTTGCAGAAACTGAACAGTCACCTGCAAATAAACAAAGCCAGACATAGACTTCACACCTTTCACTAAAGTTAACTCAAAATATATCATAAACTTAACTGTAAAATGCAAAAATCATAAGATATCTAAAAGAAAACAGGAGAAAAAAATCTATGTGCCCTTGGGTTTAATAGTAAGTTTTTTGATCAAACATGAAATGCACAATTCATGAAGAAAATATTACTTAGATGTTATTAAAATTAAAAACGTTGGTCCTATAGAAGGCATTGTCAACAGAATAAAAAAGTAAAAGCCACACTTTGGGAGAAAATATCTGCAGAACACCTATTTGACATTGCCATGTATCCAAACTGTACAAAAAAGTTCTTCAAACTAAAAATAATAAATCAAACATCTCTAATGAATAATGGAGAAAAGATCTGAATAGACACTTCACCAAAGACAAAATGCAATGGTGAATGGGCATGAGAAGAGAGATTCAACATCATCGTTTGTCATTAGAAAACTGCAAGGATGGTGCCTGTGGCTCATCGAGTAGGGCGCCGGCCCCATATACCAAAGGTGGTGGGTTCAAACCCGGCCTTGGCCAAACTGCAAAATAGAAAAAAAAAAAAAAAAAAGAAGAAAGAAAGAAAACTGCAAATTAAAATGATGCATTATCACTTTACACCTATTAGAAGGGCCACAAGCCAAGCACCGGGAATGCCAAATGCCTCTTAGAACGTGGAGCCACAGGAGCTCCCATTCTCTCATGGTGAGACACAAACGGTGCAGCTTTGCACCGGAAGCCAGTTTTGCAGCTTCTTACAAAACTAAAATAGCCTCACATACTTTGTTAGTCTTTTCTCTGTTGCTTATAACATAACACCTGAAAGTGGGTCATTTATAAAGAAAATGGATTTGTTTGTTACAGTTATGGAGGGCGAGAGGTCCAAAGGCGAGGGGCTGCGAGAGCCTGTGTGGTGGGGAGGCAAGAAGCTGAGTCCTGAGGCCGCGGGTGGAATCACATGATGAGGGGTTGGGTCTGCTAGTGAGCTTGATCAGTTCTCTCTTCCTTCTCTTACAAAGCCATACGTTCCAGTCCCATGATGACCCAATTACACATTAATCCATGAATGAATTCATTCATTCATGAAGGCAGAGCACTCACAATCTAACCACTTCTTAAAGTTTTGGAGGGAACATTCAAATCATACCACAAATAAGCCAGCAATCACACTCCTGGGTATTTCCCCAACTGACTCCAGCACTTATGTTCATGAAAATCTTCCATGAGAATGCTTATAGCAACTTTATTTATAATCACCTACAACTGGAACCACTCAAGATGTCCTTAAATAAGTGAATGGGTAAAAAAACCATTGTACAATCACACAGTGGGATATTATTTGGCAAAAGAAAGACAAAAGAAAAAGAAACATGGGCTTTGCACCTGTAGTTCAGTGGCTAAGGGCACCAGCCACATACACCAGAGCTGGAGGCTTCGAATCCAGCCCGGGCCTGCCAAACAACAATGACAACTACAACAACAACAAAATAGCCGGGTGTTGTGGCAGGCACCTGTAGTCCCATCTACTTGGGAGGCTGAGGCAAGAGAATTGCTTAAGCCCAAGAGTTTGAGTTTGTTGTGAGCTGTGATGCCACAGCACTGTACGGAGGGGGACATAGTGAGACTCTGTCTCAAAAAGAAAAAAAAAGGAAGAAAAAGAAATGTGCTGTCAAGTTATAGCAAGATGTGAATAAATCTCAAATGCATGTTGCGAAGGGAAAGGAAAGCTTCATGTATGTAATTCTAATTAAATGATGTTATGGAGTGCAAAACTATTGAGGCAGTGAATGGATCAGTGGCTGGCAGAGGTCTGAGGGAAGCAGAGGATGAAGGAAGATGCTGAAGACGTAAAGCACAGGGGACTTTTTAGGGTGCTGACACTATTCTCTGTAATCCTGTGATGGGGGAAACATGCATGCATTAATGAAAACTTGTGGAAATTTACAGCACAATGAGTGAGGCTTAATGTATGAAAATTGTAAAAAACTATCATTGGGATATCAAGGGATTCCAGGATAAAATGCAGCATGTGACAAAACCATCTAACTGTATAGGCAGTCCCCGGGTAACAAATAAGACAGGTTCTATAAGTTTGTTTTTAAGTCGAATGTGTATTTAAGTTGGAACAGGTACATTTACCAATTACCTGCAATAGCCTCCATTCATAAGTGCAAGTTGTATGTCAGCCGGATGTTTGTACACATAACTCGGGGACTTACTGTAATAAGTGTGAGTTCACGTAAGTCTGATGCTCTTAACCTGGAGATTGTCTGTATTACAGATGCATGAAATCAGCTCGGTGCCCATGGCTCAGTGAGTAGGGCGCTGGCCACATACACTGAAGCTGGAGGGTTTGAGCCCGGCCAAGGCCTACTGATCAGCAATGACAAATGCAACTAAAATATAGCTGGGCATTGTGGCGGGCACCTGTAGTCCCAGCTACTTGGGAGACTGAGGCAGAAGAGTCGCTTAAGCCTAGGAATTTGAGGTTGCTGTGAGCTGTGACGCCACAGCACTCTACCAAGGGTGACATAGGGAGACTATGCCTCAAAAAAAAAAAAAAAAAAAAGAATTAAAACAAATGCATGAAATCATCTCATTGATGGTAGTAGAGCAATAATGTTCTGACTTAAATAACTAAAAATGAACAGAGTCTGTAACACTAAAGGTAAAATAATTTAATATAAGCATTGTACTATAGTTGATAAGGTTTTTTACCATGGGGGTCTGAGTTAACAATCTTCATACAGGGTATTATGAAAGTTTTGAGATTCACAAAAATCAAGAAACCTTAAATGCATGCAGATGGAAGCAAATGAAGCCCTCCCTGCAACACTGATAAACTGAACAAGTTGAAACTTGCACGGGTGGATCAGAAAGGATGCTGTCAACTACTTTTCTTAGAAGTGAAATAATGGACCATAAAACAATCTGTCTCAGAACTTTCACAGTGACCCATATACAGATGGTCCCAGACTGACAATGGTTCAACTTTTGATGTGCCAAAGTGATACATATTGAGTAGAAACTATACTCCAAAATTTGATCTTTTATTTTTACTATTATAAAATTTTGTTTTATTATTATAAAATGGACTTTGTGTTGGATGACCTTTCCCAACTGTAGGCTCATGTAAGTGTTCCGAGAGCGGTTAAGGTAGGCTAGGCTAAACTATGGTGTTTGGGAGGTGAAGTGTATTAAACACAGTTTTGACTTACAATAATTTCAATTTGCAATGAGTGTAATCAGTATATAATCCCATCATAAATCGAGGAGCTTCTGTATTGCTATGCAGGAACACTGGCATTAAATAGTTAAGTAAATGGCTGATAGACGGTTGGATTCAGTGTCTCACTGTTGGACCTAGAGTTTCAGATCAGCAAGGGAAAAAGAGAGATAGGATTAGAGACAATAGTGTGAATTCATTTTAAGATGACAGATGCAATAATTATAAACAAATATTTACAGGTATGGCATATAAATATATGTACATGCACTTGTTAGTAGAGGCACATATATTCTCTTCCTCTATCAATTGAGTGGGGTTAGAAACAGCACCCAGCTGCAGGAAGCACGCCAAGCACTCGGATCTTAGCTTCTAATAACAATATACAATAAAATGAGCAGACAAAGGGAACTTAGCAGAAATTGTAAGGAAAGAGATACATGAGGTGAGCCTAAAGTATCTCATGGGAACCAAAAGTTAAGAAGTACTCAAAACAAACACAAAAACAAAACCCAGTTAACAAACAAATAAAACATACACTCTAGTAACAAATTACCTATGATAAAGACACATCAAAGGGGTGTGGGAGATGCAGGAAAACCTCCCAGTGGCTAAAGTTGGAGAATTTGAGCCATTAAATAAAATGCTACCAGATTATAATACAAAGTATAAAATGACTATCCATAAATCCATGGTGCTGTAAATTATTAGATAAAGAAATAAATGATGGTAAGTAGTTAGATTTCCAGTAACAGAAGAATTCCCAATAATTTATATAGACATTCTGTCTTCAAGTGAGTGGAGCTTAATTCCTCACTTTTTTTTTTTTTTAGTTTAAATGCACTCCTTTATTAAGTATGTGTATTTTGTCCTACTTTTTAAAAATTAAATTATAGCTGTGTACATGAATGCAATTGTGGGGTACAATGTGCTAGTTTCGTACACAATCTGAAATATTTTCATCAAACTGGTTAACAGAGCCTTCATGGCATTTTCTTAGTTATTGTTAAGATAATAACTTAGTTATTGTTAGTTAAGACATTTATATTGTACATTTAGTAAATTTCACCTGTACCCTTGTAAGATGCACCATAGGTGTGGTCCCATCAATTACTCCCCTCCACCCATCCTGCCCCCTCCCCTCCCCTCCCTATCTCCTTTCCCCATATTCTTGGGCTATAACTGGGTTACAGCTTTCATATTGGTTCCATAGTAGGGCTGAGTACATTGGGTACTTTTTCTTCCATTCTTGGGATACTTTGCTAAGAAGAATATGTTCCAGCTCCATCCATGTAAACATGAAAGAGGTGAGCGTGAGTTGTACATAGTGACTTCCCCACACAGAGTGCAGCAGGTAAGGGGTGAAAAGATATGTCTAGAGCAGAGAAACTGGACAAACAATCCCTCAAACTACAGTGACAACTTGCATTGATAATGTGATGCAGTCATCATGTAAGGACAGTGTGATGAAAATGACACTTTACCTACTGTGACTGTCCTCCGCCAAACCCAAATCTCTGGTGTAATCATGACAAAAAAGGTCAGGTAATTCTCAGCCAAGGGATGTTTTACTGAACACCTGAATCATATTCTTTAAAACCACCAATGTCATTAAAAAAAGAAGAAAGCCTGAGAGGTTGTCATCACCAAGAAAAGCCTGAGGAGTCAGGACAATGGAATGTGGGATCCTGGCCGGAAGCCTAGAACCGGAAAAGGGCATCAGGGGAAAGCAAAGGGGCACTGGCTGTGGTGCTAAGGGCACCAAATTCACGCAGGATGTTTGGAGTAGGGAAAATTGGGCGCGTACATCTATACAAGTTGTGCAGTTTTTCTGTAAATCTAACACTGTTCTAAGATGAAAACCTTATTTAAAAAGTTGTTTCAATACAGTTTTATATAAACAAATGGGACCATGATGGATCTGCAGCCTTTTATATAAATCATTTGTACCATCTGCATTGGAGGTGCCTTGGAATGAGTTAGAACGTGAGCAGTGGCCTGGCCGGCCTGCGAGGTCATTTAATGTCAGGCCAGGCTTGCTGTGTGTTGCGGTTTAATACACTGCTCTGGCGGTGGTACACGCTGTGTACAGTGCCCATATCAAGGCTGGGGGGCTGTGCAGGGGCTCGATGCAAGGGTCTTATTGCCTTTAGGCCCCTGCTGAGTGGACACTGGACTCCTAGACCAGGACCCAATAACTGATTACATGGTCACATTTTAATCTCTTCTTCATGGATGGGGGAACACAGAGCTTTCTTCTTTCTGGGCATGAATTTGTTTTATGTACCCAGAATGCTTCTGCCAGCTGCACCGCTCCTGACATGAACCGCATACCAGGAACAGCTGGCCAGAATATGCCCCGTGTCCACGGATGGCTCTGTTACCATCCTGAAGGGGACCACTTCAAGACTGGATTCCTACTCTGATGGCGCATAGGTTGAGCCAGGACCAAGAAGTGAATAACCTGTGCAGAGGCTCTGCTTTCTTTTCCTTCAATCTCGAGATCTGCTGAGCTAGAGAGCCCCTTTTCCCAGAAGGGACGGTTTCTCCCTGTGGATACATCCTCCGCCCCATTCCCTGGAAGGCGACATGCCACGTGGTTGTATTTGGCTCCTTTGGACTGTAAACTGTCCGGCTCATGAGGCGATCACTGTACTTTTTGGGGTTATCCATCCTAGTTTTCAAGGGTAAATTGGATTGCTGCTTACAATGACGGTAGTAATTATACCTGGAACCTGGGGAATTCTCTAGAGTGTCTCTTAGTAATTCCAGGTTTAATGGTACAAGTCAGGGGAAAGCTCCGATGGCTCCATAAAGCGAGGACCATTAAGGACGTGGGCAGGTGAAAACAAGTCCGTGAGGTGCTAATTAAGAGCAAGAGGAACATGGAATGGCTGTGGGTGTGAGAGATAATAAATGTTAATTACCGCCTTTCGACCTGTTACAAAAAAGAGGCCTGAAACAGTTAAGTGCACCATGGCCAGTGATTTCCTTTCCACTTTTGCCTGCGAGGCGTGTTGGTGCCTTTTAGCTCAATGAGCATCTGACCACTTGGGTAATCAGGAATCGCATGCACCTTAGGGGAGAATTGGAGACCGCGGATGCTGGATGTCCGGGGAGGTGACCCGGCTCCTCAGGGGAAAGGGCGAACATCCACATCTCCATTTGTGCAGCTGGTGGCTCGAGGCACAGAAGCGCGATGTTGGGTGCGGGTAAACATGAGGACCAGACGGGGGCTGAGCAGGCGGGCTGCGCGCCCCTTGGCGCCCCCAGACCGCGCCTGGTGGTCCTTGACTCGCAGAAGCACCGACTCCTACGGGCTGAGACTCAGGCTTCTGCGGGTTCAGTCAGCAGGCGGACTTTAGGGGGGAGGCGGGACAGGGAGACGCCTTGGCCGGCACCACAGGCCGCAGCAACATCGTGCCCAGGGCCGCAGCCTGCTGCAAACAGGCGCGTCGTGGGGTTCAGGTTTGGGGCGAGGACTCCAGCTGGGATCCGGGAAAGCCCCTCCGGGCGGTCTCCGGCGTGCTGACTGCTTTCTGATCCGGCTGGTCCTGGCTGCTTCTCTGTCTCCCTGTCTTAGTCTTCTCAGCTCCTCCCTGACCTGAGTAACCAGCTCCCTGGATCCAGTTCTCCCTGAAGCTGGCTTCCAGCGGGCTTCCAGTTCTGGCCCCGGGCCCCGTGCCCCGTGCCCGGGGGAGCCACCTGCTCCTGGGCTCTTGGGAGGGCTTGAGCTCGCGGAGCGTCCAGCTGCTGTCAGATGGAGCGGGAGGCCCTGAAATTTCATTTTGCGCTGAACTCCACAGATCATTCAGCTAGTCCTGCTCACCAACATGCGTGGAAACTCTCAGGATGGCTTCCTGTGACAGAGAAGGTCTGGAAGGGGTTTGTTCCTGACCAGTCACCCGCCATCAGCTCTGGACGTGAGGTGCTGTGTTCACTCAGACGTGCAGGCACAGGACACCCGCAAGCTCCATCAACAAGGGAAAGCAATAGTGGTGACCAGGACAGTGTCAGACAGCGTGATGGCCGAGGTGGTGAGGTAAGATTATAAACAAGACTGCAAACAAGTCAGAAGCTGGGAGAATTAGCGATTCCTCCTGGAAAAGCCATGGATGTGGTGGACGGTTAATAATGCTGGGGTATTGCAGAACCAGGGTGGTGGCCCCTGAAAGCCTTAAAAGTCACACATTCTTTCTTTGCTGGAGACATGATAGCATGTTCCTGAGTTCCTTTCCTATAAATTAATACTGTTATTGGCTGATTTAAGAAACATAGTTAGTTTCTTAATTTTGTAGTCCATCAGCTCAGTATGTCCCTCAAAGACATTAGTGCCTATACCAGGAATGTATCATTTAAAAAAGTTCACTTTCTCTTTGCAACTGAGCCAGAAAGAGTCCAGCACTGCTGCCGTCTCCCAAGACAACATATTCTGAACCTTCTACCTCCCTCATCGTGGTCCCTTGGCTCACTGAAAGAGGTTTCTGTCCTAAAGATTATGAGGCTTATAAACTCTCAGTGGAGGGATCAAATCCAAGTCTAATTGCTATGGTTTGGATGACTGACCCCACGAAATCTCGTGCTGAAACTTCATTCTCAGTGTTGGAGGTGGGGCCTGGTGACAGGTGTTTGGGTTATGGGGTGGATTCCTCCATGAATGGCTTGGTGCCTCCCCACGGAATGAGTGAGCTCTCCCTCTAGCGAAAGGGCCTAGCCTCTCTCCCCTTGCCGTTCCTTTGCTGCTTCCCTCACACCAGCTTCCCTTCACTTTCTGCCACAAGTGGAAGCAGCCTGGGTCCCCCACCAGACCCAAGTGGCAGCACCATGCTTCATGTACAGCTTCCAGAACTGGCAGAACCACGAGCCGTGGATCCTCTTTTTGCTACCACTTACCCAGCCTCCAGTATTCGTTTATAGTAACACAAATGGATCATGGCACTAATTCATAATGAAAATAATTGCCAACATTTATATAAGGCATAATATGTTCCTGGTGCTATGCTAATCACTTGTATCTTTAGTAATTTTCATCAAAGCACCATGAGCTAAGAGTATTGATATGCCCATGTTGAGAAACCTGGCGCTGGGAGAACCGAAACCATTTGCTCAAGATTACAGAAATAGTGTGTGTTAGAAGTGAGATTCATACCCACCCACTCTGTCTGCAGAAACAGTCCCCGTAGTTAAGGCACTTGGTTTCTTGCTCAATGTGAAGCACAATTCTGCCCCCATTAACATAATTATTTACATTGAATATGTCTAATATTATGACACCAATTGCTTGCTTAACACTACCTGTTCATTTTAACCCCTGGCAAACCACACAAGGAGCTCAGACCTGCTCCCCCATGGCTCCAGAAAATCACCCACTATTTTAGTGCTTGAGACACTGGGTTTGTCCTAACTGGCCTGCCCCCTCCACCAGCTCTGGGCCTCTTGAAAGCAACAATGCTATAAATTTAATATCATCATTTAGAATAGTGTCTAATACATAAAGTCACCTAATGCACATCAACTGAATAGGTTCCTGAAGGACTATGGTTATAGACTAGAATCTGTAGCTCAGAGGTGAGGCACAGACTCTGCTGCTCTCCCGAGCTTCAGCTCTGCCCATCCTCACCTTCTCTACTTTCTCTGTTCTTAGTCACTGTTGACCATGCCCTTTAAAACTCTCTGCCTTGGGCGGCACCTATGGCTCAAAGGAATAGGGCACAGGCCCCATATGCTGGAGGTGGTGGGTTCAAACCCAGCCCTGGCCAAAAACTGCAAAAAACAAAAACAAAAACAAAAACACCTCTCTGTCTTCCTAATGGTTGGCATTTTTGTTTTTATGAACATCCTTAAAGGGAGATTCTTGTCTAGCTCAGATCTTTATCACTGTTTTTTTTTCTATTCTTGACAACTCCTCCAGAAATCAAAAGCCCCTGGCCTAAAGGGAGGCTGTAGGGAATCTCTACTTTCCAAACAACACAGCAACATCAGCCTTCTCAAAAAATTTTAATTTCTGTCTTCAGGTAAGCCCTGGGATTTGGGGAGTTCAGTCTAAAGTCTTTGTTGATTCTGGGGAAAGCTAGATTTTAGTAATCTTTTATTGTTCTCATTTCTCTTCTCAAACCCTGTCAAATTACTATTTTCTTGACTTAAGTAAAGATAGGTGCCAGGGAAAAGTCCCAGTCCTATCTAGGTAGTGTATATTTTATGTTTACCTTCAAAGCTGTTTTGATAGCTTTTACTTTTTCTCATTCCCCTCCAGCCAAGCCAGTGGGCCAGGATGATTGCACATAAACCATTTCCTGAATCACAGGGTGATGTGATTGGTCACTCATGAAAAAGGCCATGCTAAAGAGCACATTCTGACCAAGCAGAGCCATTTCTCATGTACTAGGGTTGTAAGGCAGTATTGTTTAATGAAGCAAAACAAACTAATCCTCCTATGAAATAAAATGAAAATCCTGATGGAGTCTAGTTCAATCTCAGTGATGACATTATCTGCATATGTAATCCTAGAATAGTTCCTTTAGGTTCAAATATTCTTTCCCTTTTTTATAAAATGAAGTCACCATGGAGTTGGGTCATTATTTAATTATAGCAACAACCACCGTCTACGTAAAGCATCTAGTGTCTGGCAAATAGTGGGTGTTCCACTCGTGTTAATGCCCTTTCCAGTTCTCTCTATTGGAAATGGAGTATCAAAATTCACATTGTGTTAGCACTTCATCCTTTTGCATTATCCTAACCAATTATCTTTCTGCCTCTGCTGAAACCTCCACTGAGGAGTAACTCCCCATCACTGAGACAGTCTGTTTTAAGCCATCACGGTAAAGACACAGTAACACTGGGAGCAATGGTGTGTGTGTGTGGGGGGGGGGCATAGGTATGTCTTAGGCACCCACTTTGGTATCTTCAGGATGGCCCAGTGTAAAGTCCTGATATTCCTGTGTATATAACCCTGAAAAGGGAAAGATTATGAACCCTCATATACCTGAGAGTTTCATGATAAGGTTTGAAACAAGTGATAGATTACATTAGCCTCATAAATCACAAAGCACAAATTACTCTTGCATAATAGGATAATGGTTAAAAAAGAAATGGCTTAAATTTGGGGCTTTGTTTAACTATTTTTTGCAGCATTTCCTTTCCTCTGTTCTCCCCAAGTAAGAAAATCAGTGTGGCTAGCAGACTCTGAGACAACTCCCAATTATCCCCATCTTTTGGAGCTCATACCCTTGGGCTGTCCTCTCCCCTTGGGTGTGGATGAGGCCTGTGACTTGCTTTTATCCAATAAAATAAGACAAAAGAGATGTCACATCCATACTGTAGTAGGTAGGATTGTATGTACATCTTCCTAGAAGAATCTGTTGTTCTCTTGAATGACGGTGCTTAGACTAATTGCCTTATTCCTAATCATTCAACAGACCAGAGCCTCTTGAGAGCCTTTCTTCTCTTTGGTGTGAGGCCCCCATGCGTGGGCACTGTGGTGTGAAGCCTGTGTTCCCAGGTTTGGCTTGATGCTGAACCAGCCACAGCCCCCTGCTGGTCTGCCTGCTCCTGCCGCCTGTCCTGAGGGGGGGCTTCACCCTCCTGCCTTCTCACTGGGTTCACCTCTGTTTCAGCTTTAGCATAGCAGTTCACTGCTGCTCAATGGCTGACTTACTGTCTTACCTGCAGACTGATGCATGCTTCCTAGCTTCATGCTGAGTTTTTCTTGTGCAGACTATCTATGGGGTAGACCTCTTCTCCCTGACACCCTAAAGGCCTCCAGTGATCTGTCAGTGGTCTTGGCCTGGCGTTGACCATACTGATCTCCCTTCTTGAGTCCTATATTGCAAGGATAGGTTTACAAAACATTATAGTTTTCTTTTTTAAACTAGGTTCAAGAAAAAACCTGGCTTGTCCCAACCTTCCCTCTTAGGGTCTGTTGTTTTGCTAGTACCCAATAAACCTGTTTGTCATCCTGGCTTTTGTACACCTTAAAACATGATGAACAGGTTGCCCAACTATTCATCCATATTCATGATAAATTTGTAGGACAAAATATAGTTTCTTTTTCTACAATGTAGTTTAAACATTTTATTTATTTATTTATTTTCACATAGGGTAAAGCATATACAAATAGACTATTTGCTTGAAGGTTTAATGGAAGGCCTAGAGAGAAATTTAACACTCTTGTATTTAGGAAATTATATCAAAATGCATAGATTATTTTTCCTTTATGGGTAATGGATAATAAGCTGTTGTAGGCTTTAGTTTTGGAAGGAATATAAACATTACAGCGTATGTAACAAGCACATGTAGGTGATGAAAAGGTTGTCAAATGTGAGCTGCATTATTACCATGGAATCTCCTTAACAAGAGATTAATTGAATGCCAGGTTTTCCTAAACTGATGGTGCTCTGGATGGAGAGGCTTAATTTACTCTCGAGTCTAGGGAGTGAATGGAGTGAAGCAGAAAAGTCGGTGTGTGATCTCTCCTCTTTACATCCCCTTCCACCTCAGTGCCCTGCTGGAAGGGGCTGTGGAACACACATCAATACACTTAGTGGTTCCGTGGCCTGTCTGTGGATTTGTGAAGAGGGCTGGCAATTAAAGACATTCGTCTGACTGGCCTGGACACATGTGTCCCCAGCCCAGATCAGGGCTCCGACCTTCTTCATTGCAGGTCACCAGGCAGTGATAACTTTCACTCTCCACAGCACAAAACTATATTCAAACCAACCAAAAAGGAGAAAATGCTGTGGCTATTTTTTGTTTTCTAACCAATTCCTTGAGTCACTGATTCTTAAGAAACAAAACAATTTTCCTCCTGATTGTTGTGTTCCAAAAGGCTCACTAGTGGCTCATTCTTAAGTGGGGAAGAGTTTGATGTGTTGTACCTGTGTGCCTACTTTAACTGGGTCATAGTGTACAATAACTATAATCATGGTTCCCATTTATTGAAGGCACCATGCCAGGCATGATGCTTGCTATACAGTTTCCTTAATACCCACAACTTCTTTATAATGTAGGTATCAGTATTTTTCTTTAACAACAAGAAAATGAAAGTTCAGAAAATTTAAGTGCTCAGGTCTATGTAACTGTGTAGTCCAAATATATGAGGGTAGCAGTTTGTTTGCACCGGGCAAGCTCAAACATCACCTGGTAAGTGGATTATGCTCCAGTGGTGGGTAAAGCTTGGTACAGAGCTGCAAAAATGCTTGTGTCCATTTAAAAAGAACCATAGGATTTCACAATTTTATGTAATGGAGGTGGAAATAGGCACATTGGACGAAAATTGGTCAAGTGGTTATTTAAACATTTGTCTATTCAATAAAAGTGAAAACCACTTAGGTATAATCATATTGCTTACTTTTGAGCAAGTTTGAAGGGACACAATCCCCTGCACCCTTGTAAAGTGAATCGGTTTCATTTGTGCTCCTTGAGGTACAAGGCCCTGAGAAGAAACATTTCCAGTACTTGGGCTAGATGTGAGTTCTGGGGGATATTCACCCCCAGCTCACAGAAGCAGCCTTGTTGAAAAATGCAGGCAGTTACACCCTAAAGAAAAGAATGTGCCAGAGGGCCCCACCAAGTCACAGCTGGGGACTAATCACCTGCCTGGGGCAGTGGGCCATTGTACTTTGTTCCCTACCTCAATTTACACAATAACTTTCAGTTAATCATATAGGAAAATAGGCATCTGAACAGGCAACCCAGCGCCTTTGTGGTTTATCTCCAAGCAGGACATTCTTAGTTTGGAAAAGTGTATATGTGTTTTGCTGCATTAATGCTAATAAGGAATTGTTATGACAGTTTTTGTTACCTTTTGTGTTCTTTATTCTTGTATATTGTTATCTGATGATTTGGGGTATATAAGAATCTTAGTAAAGATGAGTTTTTGCTGAGTGCTGGAGCGAGCCTCAGTCTTCCCTTTTCAAATCAATCATTTTGTCTCTGGTGCTTCCTCTGTGTCATTGACCAAGTAGGTTAGTGGACAGTAACACAAGTTTGAGATATGATACTAGGTTCTGTTTTTTTTTTTTTTTAAAAAAAACAAATATATATATAAACTACAGGAAAATATGTAGACTCACATGTTTGCTGGGTCTAACAAACCTTCAACACCAACTCACAGAAGTCGCACATTCACGTCAGGCATGTGGGTTCTGTTCATCCTCTTCAGCTGGGGCGGAAAATTTCTGTTCCATACATTTTTCATGAAAGGGAAAAAATTACTCCCTAACTTTGCTTTCCAAGAACTGATTTCTTCTTCTGACACTCTCCCACCACCAAAACAAATAGGACTGTTTCAACCTCCTAAGGGAAATCTGCCAGTAGTTCAACAGAAGCTACCCCTTGAAGTCAGATTCCTTCAGTGCTGTGGCAGATGCAATGACTGCCCCAGTTCCTCACAAGCTGCTGTTCTCACACCCTCTGCTTTGGTACTTTGGTGTTTCTACCATAGAGGTAGAGTTTGTTTCTTCTCCCCTTGCTCTGGGCTTGTGTCAGCCTCTGAGCTAACTTGATTTGACACAGGGAGGGCCTCCCCTGTGCCTGTGCAGTGGAGAAGAATTTCTGTCATTGTAATGGAAGGACTGTGCCTGGCAGCCAGCAGGTCCTGAAGGATGCAGACAAGCAAAGGAGAATGACACTGGCTGATCCACTAATACCTGGACAGGACATTTTTGCTGAGTTTTGTGTGCCACAGAACTTTTGGGGTTGTTTGTTATGCAGCAAGAGGAGTCTGTTGCAAATTTCTTGCAGCACTTTCCAGAGTCTGATCTCTCCTGATTCATTTGCCTCCTCTTCCCTCACTGGTGATTCCCCCCCACCAGTGACTCCCACAGGCTGGTAGCTCCTGAGCATGCCATGCCAGTTCATGTCATTTTCCTGCTAACCTGCATGCCTGTGAGTGATTTTCTTCAGCTTGTGTATGCCTACTCCTCCCAGAGAAGATGCTAACCACAGGGCTTGAGGAATGGCATTAGAAGACAAATGGCCCTGCAGGGTAGACACAGACCTAGCCATCTAAGCTCAGGGGCATGTAACTGTTCCAGCCTCAGGATTCCCATCTGGAAAATATGGGTAATGTATCTCATAGGGTTTTTATGAAGATTGTATGTATTTAAGTCATTTGTTGTTCTAGTTTAATTTGCTCAATAAGATTTTTCTAAAGTTAAGTATTTTTTACATAGAAAGGTAATTTTATCTTGGGAATTACTTATTCCCATCTCCTGCTTTCCTGTATCTTTGTTCTCCAAAAGCACAATACTTTGTACTGCATTATGATTACTGTAGGGAGGAAAACTTTCCTTATTCACTGTTGTTGGCATACAGTAGGGCCACAGCTCTCCTATACTAACTGAACTTTGCACCTGAATTATTTTCTCTCAGTGCCCCATCTGAAGATCAAAATTTACTCATGCAAACTTCATCATTTCTGCTCCATTTCAAGCCTCTCCCTCCTTCCCTCTGACTGTGCATTCTGTTTACTTCTTATAACAAGGAACATTAATCACTTTTGTATGTTTTCCTCCAATGGAACATGATGGACATGATTATTCATATGTAGGAGTAAACAAACCCAGCTTGTTTCCTTCTGGGAATCAATAAACCTAGAAGCTATTAATTTAGACTGGAGAACAGAAGTTTCAAGAGCTTTTCTCTTTTTATTGATACATTCCCTGTAATTCCATTGTATTACATTTGGGAAATTACATGAGAGTCCTCTTGTGGCTAATTTAACACCTATTCTAGTATGGGAAGGTCTTTTATTTTTGCTTTTAAATTAAAAAATTTGTTACCATCAGTGCATAAATCTTATTTTTTCTCTATGAAAGAGAAGATAAAATTAAATTTATTTCACAAGAATTAAAGAATAGTCAAAGGTAGGTTTTAGGTAGTAGTGCATCATCTAAACACACAAGAAGACTGGATTGGGACTAAGTGAACTTCACCACTGACACATTTTTACAATCTTATGGTATTTATTTCTCTGCACAAATTATGAAGAAATAACACTTATGTTTTTCATAGCTTTATGATACTTCTGAAGCAAATAGTCACTTCTGCAGAAGTAAGCATGATGTATATAGTAGGAAAGAGACCCCATTGTGAAATCAAAGAATTGTGCATTGGGAAATTTACTCATTAACTATATGAATTAAAAAAATCCTATCTAAGCCTCACTTTCTCAAATAAAAACTGAAAATAATAATATAGACATCATAAATTGACTTTGGGACCAAAGGTAAAATATTCAAAATACATTAGGTTTTTTTCATTTGAATAATATCTGGGTGGATAAAAACATGGTGGAGCTCATCTCTCCATCACTAGGGGACAGGTGCAGCTGTGGCCACTGCCTTTAGCTTGGCTTCAGGGTAAATGCCAGCCATTCATTCACTGTGCTACCTTAAGGAAGTCACTAATTTCTGCAACCTCAGATTTGTCAGTTATGAAGAAGGACAGGTTGAGTATGGTGGCTCATGCTTGTAATCCCAGAACTTTGGGAAACTGAGGCAAGAGCATGGCTTGAGTCTAGGAGATCAAAGTCAGCCTGGGCAATGTAGTGAGACTCTGTATCTAGAAAAACTGGAAAAATTACTTGTGTTTGGTCATGTATGCCTGTAGTCCAAGCTACTTGAGAGGCTTGAGTGGAAGGATTGCGAGTGCAGGAATTTGAGGTTCCACAGAGCTATCTATGATCATGCCACTGCACTCTACCCTGCATGACAGGACAAGAGCTTGTCTGGGGTAGAAAAAAAGAAGGACAATTACTAAAAGTTATATGTTAAATGATATTATTATCAATCAAAGTAATAGCATTCCTTTTCCACAACAGCTTTATTAAGATATAATTCATATACTGCAACGTTCACTGCGTCAGGTATTTAATGCCTTTTGTTATTCTCACGGAATTGTGCATTCTTCACTGTGATAAGATTTCAGAACACTTTCATTACTCTCAAAAAGCATTTTAGTTTTCCACTAGCAATAGATGAAATTCCAACTTCTCTGCCTCCATCCTGATACTTGTTTTTCTGTTGTTTCTATTTTAGTCATTCTTGTGGGGGAGAGGAGGGATCTCACTGTAGTTTTGATTTGCATCTCCTTGCCATCTAATGAAGCGGAGCATCTTTTGATGTGCTTGCTATCCGTTGGTATATCTTCATTGGCAAAATATTTATTAAAATGTTCGTTTTCCTAATTCTATGTCTGGCCACTCTGTTTGCTTGTTGCATAAGCTGTTAATTGGCATTTATCACAAATAACCAGACTTCTCTGATAAAGGTCTAACTTCAAGCTTGGTGAAATAGAAAATACAGGGGATGGGATTTAGGCAAATCTTGCTGATTCTGTGTTGTTTGCAAATCACCCAACCTTTTCTGAGCACCAGTGTATTTTTCTGTAATAATACTCTTCTTGCTAAGATGGTAAGATTAGGGAGTGGGGCATTAGTGAAGGGGATCTGTGGAAAAGCACTGCCAAGAACAATATAGGAGGTGAATAAAATGTTGCTGTTATCTTTTCTTACTTGGAGCTTGGGGTATGAATACAGAAATACAGTCATATTAATTACTAGGCAACGTTTGGTTCTAAATCTACTCTGCCCAAGCTTGGGTGTGCTTTGCAGCACCCCACCAACCTGGCACTTGCCTGTATGTTGGGGCAGTGCTAGACATGCATGATGAGGCTGGAATTAAGAAGGCACAATTGAATGACAGGGCACATCCGTCCTAGACTCCTCCAGGCTCAGGATAGAAAGCTGTGCAGTGCGGTCAGAATTCTTGGTTGTAAATTGAAAGAAAATAAACGTAGCCAGTAAAGGTTGGGAGTTTGCAGAGTTCTAATGAGGGGCTGAGAGAATGGCCAGGACTAGGAACCAAGGAGGTTCTGCAGCCGGGGGAATGGCTGATTGGGAAGCCACCACTACTGCGACCATCACCATACATGCTCTGTAGTCACCCCCTTTGAATTTCCAGCTGCCCTGGGCCTCTATCCCACTTGCTCCCTATCTGTGGCTTTGGCTACATCTGGAGTCAGATGGTGCCTGGGCCCAGGTCACCTCCCGCCTACTGGCTGCTCAGAGGAGGGAGGGATCATCTGCTCCCTGAGGGTTTCCCAGAAAAATGTGGAGACCTGCCTCTCCCAAGAGCAAACAATAAGTCTTTCCAACAGAAAGAGGGTCCAATTCTCAGAAATCCCCAAATGACACATATCCAGCAAAGGATACTAGTTTGGTGGGGCGTGTGGAGGGTGTCATGTGAGTAGGTGAAGAAGTAAGAGAGTAAAACTTCTCTCTTTAGAGAAGAAGATCACATCTCTCTTTAGATAGACATGAAGATTCACAACGAAGAGGCGATGACGTGGCTTCATCAGGTTTGTAAACTTCACGTTAAACCTGGCGTCTTCATGGTCTTTCTACTCTGTCAGGCCTTTTACTTTCTTGGGATTCACTGAAAAGGAAAATTGAAGTGACTGTGGGAAAAGACTTCAGATTCTCTCTCCAGTCAAAACTCTGGTTTTCTAGGTAATGAGGTGATCCCAGAGCCTCCCCGTGGCCACGTCCTCACCTTTCTTGTCATCTGCTGTTGAGGTCACCTCCTGCCAGGTCTGTCTGCCTCCTTCCTGTGCCGTCCGGATGCCACAGAGTGGCCCAAGCACCTGCCGTCTCATTGCTCTGCCCTGCCAGCCCCTGCCCTATCTCTTCCTGTCTACCTGCTACTTAATAACCTAGGACTGAGCTCCCACATCACCTCCTGTCTAAAACCTCTCTTGATTTTCTCCTGAGTGGTTGCTTCTTCACGTGTTAATTATATAATTTAATTACTTGTGTGGGTAGCTTCTCCTCCCTTAGACTACGACTTCCTCAAAGGCTGACAATGACTCATTAGCACTTGTCTCTCTTAGTCACACTCCCCCACCCCCAATCACCCAGCAGAGATGGTGGCTATCACTACACATTCAACTCAGGTATATTAAACACAATAATTAATTACTGTCAAGGACAGCCATAGTAACCGTTGAGCTGCCTTTGCTTTTCCAAGGTCCAATGCACAGATTTCCACTTGCTCTCCCCAGGGGTGAGGCTGTCCCCAGGTCGCTCACCAGCTCCTTCCCTCTCTCAATCAATTTTAGACATCACCAGCAACAGCTTAATTTGGCAGTCCAAGGACAATTTCCCATCGACGAGTCTTCTAATTCTTCCTTTCTGCTTTCATGTAAACATTTGCACTTGCTGACACAACTCCTACTTAGCATTTATTTCCCGTTTTACCAAATTAGGATAGTTATTGCCTTATTTGCATACAAGACTCACCACTTGAGAAGTGTTCACAAATCACAATAATTAATACTTACTTGCACTCCATATCACCTATCTACAAAGCAATTTAAATTTATTAACCAAGTCGGCTAATTGGTAAACAAGTATAAACCATTGCCACAGTTACAGAGAGTGGGAAATTGAGACATGGAGGCACTAAGTGATTTGTCTAAGCCATTCTGCAAATGAATCGAGGAGAGAGAGCTTGCACTAGGCAGTCGTTGGCTCTCAGCCACACGTCTAGACTACTGGCAGGCCCAGGCTGCACAGCAATGGGGAGCAATTTGCTATGCAAATCAGGTAATTACAGACATAAATACTCACTGCCTCCCGCCATGTCTGTTGGCTGGAGATGGCCCTTTTAAAGCCAGGTCTTGAAGGACTGTGTTAGCAAACTCAGCATTACCTTAAGGCTCAAACTTGATAGGATATAAACTCTTAGCCAGTGAATCCTGTCTGCCCCTGGGTTAGGAAAGAATATTTGAGCTCTCAAATTCAGCATTGTCTTTGGTGAACCTCTCTTGTCATTTTGTCTTTGAGAAAAATGAAGACATCCATTATACTATTGGTAATTTAAAGAAAACTTTCATTTTGCTCTTCCATGGTAGGCATTTGGGGAAAAAAGGTGGAGAAGACATAGGCTTCTGCTGTGTGCTGGCCGCCTCTGTGTGCATGGAACTCTTCCCAGGAGAGCTCCGGGTGGTGTAATCATTTTTGTTTATAAATGGAGTCCGCAACAGAGTACGACAGTTGCCAAGGATCAAAGAGAGGAATGAACGCTTGACAATTCCAGTTTAGGTGGGTGAGGAGGACGAAGGCCACACTTGGTGTCTTGAGTCCTTACTTGCTTCCTTTCCCCACTCCCCTGCTCTGTACTAGCAGAAACCTCAGCTGCATTCAGAAGGTTACTAATACCCGGGGTGTGTTTTGATCTTCTGGAATTCTCTGCAAGGCTGACTATATACTTATCTATGATGGGCACATTTAGGCTAAAATAATCATTCTGCATGTAGATTTTGGACATTGCTTGCACTTAAATTTTTCCTCCACTGGTCTGGACAGACCCAAGACTATGGGTGTATAATGTCTCAGGGGACACAGAAAGGGAAAGACACACAAAAAAAGTGAACAAAGAGAGAGAAACATAAGTTAATACACAGACAGTGTTATTCATATTCATTCTGCTAAGCACAGGCTGGGGAAGTGGGGTGTGGAGTGAGCAGTGGGCATGGGACACCCCCCTGGCTATGGCAAGTTTTAAATGAGGAGAATGGCCTGACGCACAGGGACACCCACCCGGAGCCTGGCCAATGCTTAGCGCTCTCTGGGCTTCAGTCTCTCTAGGAATCTCAGCCCTACTTCCAGCCCTGAAGATCCGGTGACTATGTCTTGTTTAGTGAGGATGAGCTGCGAGGGCAGTGCTAAGGGTGGCAGGGAGCCTGGATACAGACGAGGGCTCCAAACACCAGGTACTGGGGAAATTCCTGGCCAAACACAGATCCTGCCTCTGCAGCTTGCCAGCCACGTTTTGTGGGTCAAGTTATTTAGACTTTTCTCTGCCTATTTTTCTTCACCTATAAAAGAGGGGCAACAAGAGTGACTTCTGTGAAATATTTCTGTGAAAATTAGAAATCTAACAAATCATCTAGAGCAGCGGTTCTCAACCTATGGGTCCTGACCCCTTTGGGGGTCAAATGACCCTTTCCAGGGGTTGCCTAAATACATCCAGCATATCAGATATTTACATTACGATTCTTAACAGTAGCAAAATTACAGTGATGAAGTAGCAATGAAAATAATTTAAAGGTTGGGGGTCATCACAACGTGAGGAACTGTACTAAAGGGTCACGGCATTAGGAAGATGGAGAAGCACTGCTCTAGCTAGAACAACACCTGGCATGTTAACAAGCTGTCTCTGAGAGTCCTTGTTATTGCTAGGCTCATGGGTCATGTCCTCTCAGCCACCTGAGACCATGACTGGGATATGCTGTGGTTCACAGCTGGACTTCTAGGATGTGGCACTGGGTCAGTTCTCTCAGGCACTGCCTGGATGGCTGAGTGGGTCATTGACGGGATTGTATGTAGACCACGACTTGACTCCAGAGCTCTGTTAACGGGTCTACGGTGGCCCCACCATCATCTTTATTTATTCTGTGAGCATAGTTTATAGAAGGACCTGCATCTCTCAGTGTCATATCCTACCAGTGCAGCCACACCAGACTGGTGCTCTCCAGTGGCACTCAGACCTGACCTCCAGGGAAGTAGGTCCTGAACATCTGACCTAATTTTTCATGCACACCTGGGAAGATGTGGGCCTGCTTCTGTCTGGCATCTGTGGCTGAGAGTGCCTTCCCCATCTCACTGCAGACCAGGAAGGAGGCAGAGGGTTGGTGTGAGCAGCCAGCAAGGGGTTGTCGGGAAGGCATTGCTGTTGTCAGGTCAGGAAGGAAGGAGTGTTTCTTAGCTGTGAGCATCTCTGCAACATTTGTTCCTGGTGTGGATGTTACATCTGTGGCTCTAAAAATGATACCGGGGGTTGAATTAAAAATGGAAATTAGGAGGGGGCTTTTCAGCACTACTGAATGCACACTACTCTGGTCTCAGTGAGACTTCGAGTGAATCTGATGGGTGTTTTGGGAATAATGTCAAAAACATAAAGTCCAGAAAGTAATCATATTTAAATAAAATTATGACCACCCAGAAATAAATATAAGGAGGCAAATGTTACTCTCAGTGACAACATGAGAACACTTCATCTCTTACAGTGCAGGACAAAACCATCTCCTTTGATTTTTTTTCCCTTTGCAGATTAATTTTTTGTTATTAAGAAGACAAATAGTACACAATCAACACTTCAATCTGGATAACGGTGAAGGCAGCCAATTAATTTAAAATGAGAGAACTGCACTGGAATGAACTTACCCCGCAAGGAAGGGCTCATGTATCACGAAGAGAGAATTGGATTAAAATGGGCAAGGTTTGTAATAAAACTAAAGCATCAGGCATCTGGGAATTCAGCCAAGGAGATGCTCATAGCTCCCGTTTTTCACGAGGAATAAATAGAATTATAGGGTGTCCTGTATGAGGTGTTACTGTTAGGTAGGGCCCTGTTGGAGGATGAAAATGAGAGTTTTAAAAATTAAGATATGCTTCTATTCGCTCGTGAAGTTCGTTATGGTGTACGTACATGGAGGACGTTTGCTCTGTTTCTGCAGGACTGTTACATAAAGAAAGCTCCATGGGGCTGAAGGAAACATTCTATGAGTATGTGTGATGATAAATAACATTTGCTGACCAGCCACGGACAGGACCAGTGATATGGTGCCATCTTGTATATTTGAGATATTGGGGGTGGGAAGGTGTTTAGCTGAACAGAACAGGCATTACTCATAGAGAGCAATCACTTTGAGAGGCTGTATGTGTTCATTATAATGAGACTATCTCTCGATGGCAGGTGTTGACAGTATACGCTGTAATTTTAAAATGTGTGTTTATTCTCATTTCCACTATTAAAAATGTATGCATATTCCCAATGATGAATACTCCTAATTTTTTCATGTATTTCTTTGTCTTCACCATCCGCCTATGTGTTTTTTTTGTTTTATGTAAGTATAATCATATTATAAAGAGCCTTTTACACCAAAATGCCTCAATTTAGTATACATAATTAGTAAGTTCCGTGATATTGCACATTTTGAATGCCTTTTTAGTAGGTAGGAGTTGGGTAAATAATAAACTACAGTTTAATTAAGGATTTCTCTAACTTTTCGCTTCTACAATGTAATATCCTGTCACCAGTGGAAGTCTAGTTTGCAGATGGTTTACTTTGTAGCCAGCCAGAAGACTTTCACAGACTTTCATACTCTTATCTGGTCTGGAAAGAATTTTGAAATTTTTTTTTTTTTTTTTTTTTTGCAGTTTTTGGCTGGGGCTAGGTTTGAACCCATCACTTCCGTATATGGGGCTGGTGCCCTACTCCTTTGAGCCACGGGTGCCACCCTGTTTTGAATTTTTTGCCCCTTCCCTTCTCTTCCCTTCTATTCCCTTTGCTTCTTACAAACTCTTTAAATTTTACTGGGCAGCCAAATAGGTGGGTTGCTTTTGGAAGCACACACACTGCTCTGTTCTTGAGCAAACAATTCTTTCCCATAGAACCTTCTCGAGTTGACCACAGGCGTCATGTAGCATTAGAACACCATAACATAAAAGCAAAGGACATAGGACCAGGAAACTTTGCTGAAAGAGGAAACTTGACTGGTGATAAAATGTAAAGACAGATGTATTTGCCTTCCTCGGATCTATGCCACCTCCTCCCCATGGGTCACTGGCGTGTTCTCAGGTGGGAAGACCCCACCTCCAATTCATGTGCCTCACTTTAGAGATGGGTTAGGAGGAAGGTTTGCAAGTTGAGATTGTCTACACTTAGTAAGACTATGGCGTTTTTACTTATATAATAGCTACAGCAACAGGAACATAGTCTCTCCCAGAGGTGAAGCTTGAAGCCCCAGTATTACTGACAGCTTCTTTATGGGGGCAGGCAACACATGCAGGAGGCACAGGGGATCTCAAAGGAACAGCCCCAGATCAGAGGTGTCCAGAGGCCAGAGCAGGAGACCAGCAGATCGTGAAACTTCTCAACTACTCGGCTGATAAAACTCCCTATGATGTAAGAGAGCTGAATTGCTTTTTTGTTTATTTCAACCCCAAAGATTGCAATGATACAGGATTACTGGGTTTTGCTAGCATGAAGAAAAGGAGAGAATATCTGAGGAAAACAATGGTAAAGAAAGGTAACCACCAAAACAAGAAAAGACCAATGGACAGAAGCTACAGAAAAGCAGACAGATCTATGCATGAAGGGACAGGGAAAGAGTAAGAACATTCTGTGGGTCTTCTCTTGATATCCCTTGTAAAAAAAATGAAGCTTAGACCTGTTACGTTTCTAATCTAATGTAAAGCATTGATCAGGTAATGAAGGCAGGAATCGAGTCCAGGTCTGGCCATTCCATGCTTTTCCTACTGTGCATTTTGCCTCATCTCTGCTCATAGAAAGTCCAAATGCCCAGCTCTAAGGGAAGATGCTCAAGATGCCTCTGCAATGGTGGGTTTACACATTAAATATTCTGTGAGGACAATCTCTTCCATCCATGTTGAATGCTAATGTTCAAAAATTTGGTTCCAAAAACAAAAGAAAGTTGAGATTCATCTGTTTAGAGGTCTAACAATCGCCTGAGGACGAAAACAACAGACAGCTGTTTAATGCAGCACAACGGTGGTAACTGATGGGGAGAAAATTTTCCAGGATTTTATACTCTTTCACTAAAGACCCTGAGCTTCTTTACGTGAGCTTCAGTGGACAGGATATTTTAAATATGACGTAATTCTGGAAATAGATGGCAACGTGTCACCTGCACCTCACAGTCCTGGCAGCAGGTGTTCCGTAAAATGCTTGGGGAGCGAGGACATGGGGAATTCTTGCGAGGCACTCACTCACTTTGTTGACTTCTACCTGGAGCCATGTGCACTCTGGGGACCAAAACTCAAATACATTTTTCTGGGAGAAAAAAACCTACATTACAAGTTTCTGTTGTTCTATCATTCCTGACATTCCATCATTGATTTAGATTGACTCATTACCAAGAATGGAATTATTTTGTCTGCTGTAAACTTCAAACTGATCAATCATACATATGTCAAGGGATCGTGGAGACATACGGGTGATGACTCTCTGAATTGTGTTTGTGTTTAGCTACATAAACTTGAATTATTTGTACGTGTGATTAAGAGGGAAGAAAAGGAACCAACAGTAATTTAGCATTTATAGCATGCTACTCAGAATGCAAGGGGATTTATAACCATTACCTCATCCTGTTCTCACAACAATGTCATGAAGAAGGCACATCAGCACCACTTTCTAGACAAGGGAAATGAACTTCTGAGAGGACAAACAACCCAGTGAAGGCCGGACAGCCTTGAATTTAAACCCATGTATTTGACTTCCCGGCCACTGCTCATTCTTCTTCTATCAGGTAATCTAAGACTGGAATCTGGTTCTTGAGATCCCCAAATATGTTATGAAATAGAAATTAAAAATATACACTAGAATAAAATGATGCATGACTAAATTATACATTAGGAAAGTGAAATTCATATTATTAAAATATTCATGATACTAAACACATAACCCTTTTAAAAATTAATTCCCAGTTTGGTATAAGATAAATAAAAGATCATATTTTCCTCTATAAAACATAATTATGAATCAATTAAATAAAACAACTTCCAAATGAAGCTGGGAATTTGGGCAAGTTAGCACAAGTCTTTGAGTGTTTTAATATTTCATTTGTAAAATAAGGAAAATTTACCTACCCCTAAATTGTCTTAAAGACCTAGTACATTGCTGACTGGTAAGTTTTCAAAAATGCTGAACATTTTAACATCTATGCAGCCATGTGACTTACTTGCAAGATATTAAACTAAAAAAGTTAGAAATGAATCGTCTGAAATAAACTTAATCAAATATTAAAAAAAAATACATTTCAATAATTCCTTTTAATTCTTTTCCAGTACAATTCAGAAAATTCTGGGCAAGAAAATCTCTAAAATGAAAACCACCAATAGGCAGAATTCTTACAAATTATGTGATATATATATATCTTAACTGATTTTAGCAATACTCTGAATGGAAACCTACTTTTTATTTATTTATTTATTTATTTTTAAGATAGTCTCACTCCGTCACTCTCAGTAGAGTGCTGCGCTGTCACAGCTCACAGCAACCTCCAACTCCTGGGCTTAGGCGATTCTCTTGCCTCAGCCTCCCAAGTAGCTGGGACCACAGGCGCCCGCCACAACGCCCGGCTATTTTTTTTTTTGTTGTTGTTGTTGCAGTTTGGCTGGGGCTGGGATTGAATCCGCTACCCTCGGTTTATGGGGCCCATGCCCTACCCACTTAGCCACAGGAGCCACCCGAAAACTACTTAAGTTTTAAGTCCTCACCTAATCAGTGACTATACAGGGTGTCCATAAAGTTTGCACGCACTTTGAAATAGTTGTTATTTTAAATAGTGGGGGCTGAGCTAAGCGCACCCTCCCCGGAGGAGCCAAAGCCGATTGCCCACTGATCCCAAAGCAGTGGCTTTGAGGGTCACCCTTGGGGTGTGTTGTTCCCTCTTGCTGTCACCAAGATCGGGAGCCCTGCAGAGGTGGGCGGGTTCCCTGGTCCTCCACCCCACCGTGGAGTCGGCTCAGTAGGAGCTTCACTCTGCGGAGGCCTCTCTGGGGCCTCTGCCTGCAGCTTGGTGCCACCGACAGAGCTGAACCCTGGCAGGTGACAGGCTGCTGTCCCCATCTCCACGCGCTCTGCCCCCAGGAAACCATGGTTGTGTCCATTTATATTCTGGGAAGAATTGGAGCATACATTCTGAACCAAATGAGAAACGGATCTGGGAGGTGGGCGGGAATTAAAATGTCCACATTACTAGTCCGGAGGTCCCGCTGGAGGTGGTGAGGTTGGGAGGTGCTAACAAGCAGAACCAGTAGGGAACTGTGAGCCCTGTCCCCGCAGCGTCACATGGGGACCTGCCCTGGCTTTCTCCCTGGCTCACTCCGGAGCAGAGAAGTGAAGACAGAACCACAGCAGCTTCTGGAACGCGCTCAAATGGCAGGGCCAGGCACGCCCAGCAATGCTGTTTCAGAGTTGAGGAAGGACTGTTGACAGAGGACGCTACAGAGTTAACTTAGCGCAGTGTCGGGGCTCTCAGAACCGAGGGGAGAAGCCCCCCACATACACCTGCAGTGAAAGCCATGGAGGGCTCGGCCGGGGGGAAATGACTTGGCTGTCTGGGTCACCGCAGCTCCTGCAATCACCCGAGTCAAAGTGTCCCAAACGACTGATGCCCTTGCCTTGCCAAAGTTCTGATGGAGTTTTCTTGGACATTGGTGACATTTTACAAGTTAAAAAAAAAAATTATCCCCAGATACTTCTAATAGGTAGCCATGGCTGAAAAAAATCTAGAAGGACCCTCAAAATGACACTAATTTCATTTGATATATTTAAAGTCTACTTTATTATAGAATCGCCTGGACCCTACGGAAGCCGCAAGCATCAGAGAGCTGCTCAGCACGGAGACGGTTGGGGGCGACAGTGAGTAAGACTGTCCTGTTGGCCTTCAGTGAAAAGCCTTCCTCCTCCTAACTGGAGTCAGAAACAGACTGACCACGGTAAGGGTAAAACGCGCCTAGCGTGGGAGCCCCAGAGGAGGAACAGGCACTGACCGTGAGTTTAGTAAATGACACCAAACACGCAGGCCATGTAACAGGCAGTGTGAGCCTCGTGCTGAAGAGGAAGGGAAAGAGAAATTTCCTGGGGTTGCATCTAATTAGTATCAATAGCAGGTAGTCAAGTTACTTGGAGGCAGAAAGCTAAGCCTCCCTCACAAGGCAGGGAGATGAAAGAACAGGGTTAGTTTTGAACGTGTAAAGGTGAAGAACGGTACTGATGATGTGAGGGGCAAACTAGTGTGGACTGACATTAAGTCACTGGGAGCACAGAAAAGATTCCTAGGAGGAAAACTTCAAGAGTTCAGACTGGGCAATAACTGAGGCTGTTCCCAAATCTGCGTAAATTAAATGGTGTCAATAATTTCAGTTTCATCTCAAAGTCCATCCAGGATGAAATTACTGTGTGGCTATGTTCTATGGAGCTGATAGCAAGTATTTCCCCCTGTGATGAGCCCTCCCAGAGCAGCATGGCCTTTCACTATTCCATATAACATATGGGAGTTTTGAATAGACATTTTTTTTAAACGGTGCTTAAAAAAAAACCCCAAAACAGTTTAGAAGTCACTATCACCACTTTAAGGTTGTCTCATCTCAGAGAGTGGGCCCAATAAGTCTATACAAATTCTTTAGCTGTCACTTTTTGTTAGATCACAAGGTACATGAACTGCCATGGTCATTGCCCTAGATGGGGAAATGGGCTGGGTGCATCCCACCTCACACCAAGGACAGAGAAAATGAAGCAACGTTCCTGCAAAGAGAAACTTTAACACATGAAATTATTTCTAGCCTTCCATGCTTCCTGCTGTCCAGCAACAACTTTTTATGATTCATATAGAATTCACATCCAAATATTGTTTAGTATATTAAACATTTAGGCACCACAATGTAAGCATTAATGCCAGCCTCTTAGTTAATATTGTATGGGTAAAACAATTAAAATGTATGCAAAACTCTCTACTTCCACAGAAGGTCATACAAGTTAAATTAGTTTATGTATACCATTAAAAACAGATAATTGCAGTTGTTTGTCTTTTTATTTTTTTTTTATACTGAGAAATTATAATTGTATTTAAATATGGGAAACAGGGTGATGTTACGATATGTCTGGAATGATTGAATCAAGTTAATTAACATATCCATCATTTCAAATACTTGCATTTATGCTTCCTAACCGAAACCATCTTCTGTGACTCAACTCCACCTATTTTCTTTACCCTTCTCTCTCTGGTAACCACTACCCTATTCTCTGTTTCATGCAACAACTGTTTTAGATTTTACCCGTAAATGAGAACATGAGGTATTTGTCTTTCTGTGCGTGGATTATTTTACTTTGTATAATGTCTTTCTGGTTTATCTGTGTTGTCATTTCTTTTTTTTTAAGGCCAAATCATATTCCATTGTGTCCTCATGGGTCTGTGTTATCCATTGTACACTAAGCTTTCTTTATCCATTCACCCAATGACATACACTTACGTTGATTCCATAACTTGCTTATTGTGAATAGCGCTTCACTGACCATGGACTACAGATAGATATCTCTTCGACATACTGATTTAAAATCCTTAGGGCATATATTCGGGAGCAGGATTTCTGATCATATGGTAGATTATATGATCTATTTTTAGTTTTCCGAGGAGCCCCCATACAGTTTTTTGTAATGGCTGCACTAATTTATGCTCTCACAGTCTACAAGGGTTCCTTTTTCCTACATACACCAACATTTGTTATCTTTCATCTTTGCTGATAGTAGCCATTCTGATAGGTGTGAAGTGACATCTCTTTGTGGTTTTCATTAGCATTTCCTCCAGGGTTAGTAATGTTGAGCATTTTTAAATATGTGTGATGACCATTTATATGCCTTCTTTGGAGAAATGTCTATTCAGGTCCTTTGAGTGACCATGAACTATCTGAAAAGGAAGTCAAGAGAACAATCCCATGTACAATAGCTCTAAAAATACTTAGGAATACATTTAGCTAAAGGACTGAAGATCTATAATATTTATATAGTGAAAACTATAAAACATTGATGAAAGAAACTGAAGAGGAAACAAATAAATAGAAAGATATTCCATGCTCATAATTATAAGAATTTACATTATTAAAATGTCCATGCTATCCAAACACATCTACAGATGTACTCTAAAACCATAGTAATTAAATCGGCATGGTGCTGGTGTGAAAATAGGTAACACTGATCATTGGTCTAGAACAAAGAGTCCAGAAATGAACCCATGAATGTATGGTCAATTGATTTGCAACAAAGAAGCTAAGGACACATCGTGAAAAAAGGATAGTTTCTTCAATAAAGTGTCTTCGAAAACTGGATATCTACATACAGAAGAACAAAACTGATCCTTTATCTCATACTGTATACAAAAATCAACCCCAGATGTATTAAAAACTTAAGAAAAATACCTGAAACTATAAAATGCTGGAGAAAGTATGGAGAATAACCAGGACATTGGTCTGAGCAGTGATGTTTTTTTTCTTTTTTTGGGTTTGACCCCCAAAGCTTGGTCAAAAAATGCAAAAACAAACAAATGGGGTTATGTCAAACTAAAATGCAAATTTATGTTCAGCAAAGGAAACAATTAACAGAGTGAAGAGACAATTTAGGTTATGAGAAAATATTTGCAAGCCATACGTCTGACATGGTGTTATTATCCAAAGTATATAAAGAGCTCAAACAACTCAGTAGCAGAAAACATCTTGATTACATAATATGCAACTCGATTTGAGTGAAGAGTAAGTGAGGGGAGCTGTAGTCAAAGGTACAGACTTTCTGTTGAAAGGCGAATAGGTCTGAAGTTCTAATACACAGTTCAGGAGCTACAGTTAATAATATTGTATCATTTACTGAAAAATTGATAACAGATCAGATTTTGAGTGTTCTCACACACCCTCTTCTAGACAAATGGTAACTGTGGGCGGTGATATATTAATCAATTTGACTGTGATAATCAATACAAAATGTATATCTTTACTAAATTATCATATGTAATTCTTATCTGTCAATTAAATAGTTTTTGTTTTTGTTTGTTTGTTTGTTTTGTAGAGACAGAGTCTCACTTTATCGCCCTCGGTAGAGTGCTGTGGCGTCACACAGCTCACAGCAACCTCCAACTCCTGGGCTTAGACGATTCTCTTGCCTCAGCCTCCCGAGTAGCTGGGACTACAGGCACCTGCCACAACAGCCGGCTATTTTTTTGTTGCAGTTCGGCCGAGGCTGGGTTTGAACCCACCACCTTCAGTATATGGGGCCAGCGCCCTACTCGATGAGCCACGGGCACCGCCCAATTAGTTTTTATAAGTAAAATGATCTGATTTCTTCTTGTACTACATTAGCTTTTCTAAATTTGGGGATGTGTCCTATTTTGGAAAGAAAGCAAGGACTGAAAGCCTCCTTGCAAACACTGTAGGGTTTAAGCACTGAGCTTTGAATGTGACACAGGGCAGACATCTGAAGTGTGCACACGCGTGGGCCTATGCTCATGCGGGCACGCAGACAGATTTGGGTTCCCTGATTTGACAACTAGAGACATTCATTGTCAAGGTTGGGTCATACGGTCTTGGTGCAGAAACATTACAAAGTTCATTACTTTCATGACTAGTATTTAATATGGTCATTTAGTCTTCAGGAAAGCCTCACACTTCCTTTTATAGATGAGGAGACTGAGGCTTACAGATTTCTTTATGTCCAAATATAATACACAGCAGACCTGCTATTAACTTAAGTTCATTGAAGTCATTCTTGCTATGACCATCATCTATGCTGCCTCCTGTTTTTTTTTGTTTTTTTTTTAATAAAAATCAACTCCTAATCAACAGTGGTCTCTAGACCTAAGAGATGGGAGCAAGCTCTAGTTGGCCAAAAAGGAGTCAAAGCTCTAGTTGGCCAAAAAGGAGTCGTGTCAGTCCCGCATCAGCAAATCTGGATTAGCCAGTGTGGAGAGATCTCAAGGATCTGATTAAAATTTCTGATGTGTAAGCAGGTGTGAAAACATACACTTACAATATTTCACAGCTGGGTTGAAAACATGGGATATTGTGTTATTTTATTCTAACTTTATTCTACATAATATGCTCCACTGAGAATTCTACAAAGGCCAATGAACCTGAACAAATAAATTATTTTACATAAGTTAATGCTTGCAAATGATAGAGTATCTCTATTGTAATTTCATTAATTCAGACATGTCTGTTACTTTTTATCATTGCTTTTACAACACATGTCTTTATGCTGCCTGATTTTAAAGAATATGTCTATTTAATTATGGAATTGTTGTCTTACAAAAAAAGTAGGTTTCATGAAATTAAGCATTAAAAAAGGGAATCTCAGAAGAATAATTGCTTGGCACTCTCTCAGATCCCAGAATTCAAAAGTGAACTTGGACTCACGACTTCTGACCGTGCAGCACTTTCATCTCCTTCCTCTGTTCATCTCAGAAACCCAATGGGGAGACATTAGCTTTTTCTCCAATGGAGATGGAGAGTCTCATCTGAGCTTCATTATTCACCATTGCATGTTCTCTTTCTTTCTCTCTCTCCTTCCTTGCTCAACGTTTCCTTCTTTTCATAAATCTGGCTGCCTCAGACTCATATTAATGGAGCCTCTCACTTTAAATGATTAATGGACAAACCAGGTTTTGTGTCCTGATTCCAAATTATTGAAGAAAGAAACAGATTTTCCAACTAGAGCCAACTCCTATTACCAGCTCCTATGGCCTAGCCCAGCAGCCTGGAGGGTGGGTGTCTACTCTCAGGCCATAGGAGTTCCCTCACTGGGAGATGTGGGCAGCCCTGGACGGCAGGCTATGTCCAGAGAAGAAGACCTGAGCCAGGTCAGTGCCACAGACAAATCTTACACAGATGTTTTCCCGTAGTCTCATTTTCCATAATATTCATGCTATGGGAGCAGTGCAGGAAAGATGAGAAGAATCGGCATGTGCAAACTGAGTAGAAAAGTAACATTTATTGAAATAAAAGAAGATACAAGATGGTAACAGTTGAAACTAAAAATGTCATCTGTCCCATGTGACATCAGATACTTCAACAAATAGATATATTCATCACAAAATATTACATAGATACAATGGGGATATGTATTTGTGTATGCATATACCTATCAACCAACTATGGAGAAAGAGGATATAAAACTATTCCCTCCTACCTGACACAGAAATACTCTTTGATTCAGTAATTACCATATAAATGCTCATGAAATTTAGCCCAGTCATTTCCTGTACATTTCCAAGAGCAGGCAGTCTTCACCTGAAGTCTGAGAACTGTGTGATGTGACTTTTCTGGAGGGTCTGCATATCGTGATGCAATGGCGTTCCATGAACTACGAGAACATGAGAAGCAAGGGTCTTCTTCATCAGCTACCTCAACAGAGGCTGAAAATCGTCTCTATGAAGAAAGGTCTCAGATCATGGAAAATACTTACAAATCATGGCATGGCAAAAAGGAAATAAAGACTTACCTGGCAGAAATCAGGAGAGAAGAAAAGAAACAAAACTCTCATCAAAATAAAAACAGAGCAGATGAGGACTGCAGAAAACATAGCAGGGGACGCAGAGGACAGAAATGAGAAGAATAAGCAAAATAGCACAGGAATAAAAACATATTCAAAGAGAAGAACAAAGGTAAAACAAAAAACAAAGCGAATGAAGGAAGATTAAACATACAAATAATGCAAATGCTCAAGGAACAAAATCAAAACAATAAAATTTAAAAACATAGTCAATAAAATGGAAATTGGAGTTTATACTCTGTAAGAACACATCAGGCAAAACTTCTGTAAAAATGATTAATACTGAAGCATAGGATGGGACTCTCTTGTAATAATTGCTTAGGCACTCAAAGAAAAAAGATCAAATTGTTTATAACAGGAAAAAATGAATCTGAGGCTTTTTCAACATACAACAAATTGAGCACATTCAATATCAGAAGACAGTATAATTTTGCATTAAAATATTTGCAGGAAAGTACACTGTGAGCTAAGTATTCTAAAGTCAGCCAAATTGCTCTTCATGTATGTGGCCCAAGGTGTGGCCTGTGGTCTGCAGCCAGCATGGGGGTGATGTGAGCACTTCTCTGCTTATCTGTGGTGTTCGATATCACGCAGATTACACACAGGCCTTTATTTTGCTCACCAGTTTTTTGTGTATTTAATGTGTGGCCTGAGACATCTCTTCTCTACCAATGTGCTGCAGAGAAGCCAAAAAGATGGACACTTTTGTGAGTAAAGGCTGCAACACATGAGATTTCAACCTACAAAAAGTCAGGGAATAGTTTTTCTTGAGAAGATATCTGGAAGACATGCTTTAGCCCACTAAAATAGCTCTCAAAAACTGTAAGGAAAAGACTGGCAGTAAATGCTGAATACATTTACCTCCATAAGTATAACAAAAGGTGACACAGATTTTACGGGTGACAAAAGGGAATGGCAATGTCACATAATAACACAGGAAATTGAAATGAAAAGAAGAATAGTGGTTGCTTAGCAAACTCCGTGATGGCCTCACCTATCAGAGTGGCAGTCAAGGCACAACACAAAGAGTTTACCAGTCCCCTGTAAAGTGTGAGCATAACTGACGTGCAAGGGTGACACTAAGAAAGACATCATATGATTTAATTGGATGGCTGAGAAGACAGGTTGGAGAGCGTAGAAGAGAATACAAACCAATTTACCACAGCTCATAGTTAAAATTAACAAATGCTCTCCAAATAATTAGAAGTAAAGGTAGTATATCACTTATAAGGGTGAACATTAGACAAAACTATTTCAAAATAGCAGAAATTTCTGAATACATGCACACACAACACATACCCAGGTCACATAATAAAAGAATTAAGGAAACACAGAGAATTACACTGAAAAACATGAAAAATTCAGACCAAACTTATCTGTCATAATGGACTTTCCTCACGAGAGTAAAATACACAAAGTGTTCATGAAACAAAACCTACTTCCTCTGCTGAATGTGAGAGATCATGGGGTTCAAAATGTTAAAAGGAAAATGATATTCAAATATAAAGAAGGAAAATGAAATATAATTAAATGAAAGAGAATTCACAATGTTAACATCAGAGAAAATGAAATTCTATTAAAAATTATTAAATTAAACAAAGAAAAACAGTCATGCTAAAGAATATGATTGCCAATGGGTAAATATAACATAAATATCTATGAAGTAAGACGCAGATTAAGAACTTTTATAAAGCAGATTTTCCATAGGGGTAGAAGAATTTTATTCACTTCTCTCAGTAGAAAATAGATTAGGATAGCTAAAAATAAGAGAAACTATGGAATCACAATGTCATATATATAATGAACAAGGTATATTAAATCAACATTTATTAAAATATGTGTATTGAAAATAATATGTGTCTTTTTAAGTGCCTCTGTAACAGTCATAAAACAGACTATATACAAAAGCCATATAATTAGAAATTAAATTTTAAAGCAGAAATCAATATTTTTTTCCTCCTAAAACTTTAAATATTCTTACTTATTTCCTTGGTTAAAGAGGAAATCAGCACCATGTGGGAAAGAACACAAGGAAAATCAAAGGAAGAACCTCTGGGATATAGCTTAAAGAGCATTAAACAAGAATTAATTGCAGCCTTGAACACTCACTGCAGTAGAACAAAGAATGAAAATAAAAGATTACATATCTGACTCAAGAGGTTAGAACAGAAGAAAGAAATGAGCTAAAGGAAAGCAAAGGAAAGAATAAGATGAAAGTAGAAACTGATACATTTTAGAACAGGAAGTTTTGAACTAAGAAGTTAATTCTGATGGTCGTCTGTCATGAAAACAATAAAAAGTTAACTATTAGCTTAAGTAACCAAGAAAAAATGCTCAAAATAAACAATAAAAACAAACTAACCACAGAAAAGGAGGAAGTAAAACAGTGACGCATTTACTTTACTCAATTCCATGTAAATATGTTTGGTTGAAATGAATATAATCATATAATCATTTGCATATTCTGGAAAAAACTATTTGAAAAAATATTTTTAAAGTCTTGATACAATTAAATTTTCAAGTGAAAGCAAGTGATACTTATATGGAAACTTTGTGACGAAAATATCAGGGCACTGATCTACTAATTGAAGGATAATTAAAAAACACACATACCTGCACATAAAAATTTTGCTTAAATTAAAGTTGGTATCTCAAATCATTGGAGAAATACGGACCATTCAATGTGTATTATTGAGAAAATGAGGCTAGCCATCTGGAAAAAAATTGATTTGAATACTTCACCCTGAACAGCTGGAAAAATTACATGAGTCAAATATTTAAATTTAATTAATGAAAACTGGAATTTGTTTGTAACATGAGAATGAAGAAGAATTTTCTAAATTGTAATTTGAAGCTCAATACCCATAAAGGTACAGACTGAAATATTCTATTATATGAAATTTAGTAAACACCGTCACAAAACACATGCTTGATTAAACCAAAAAACAAACGTAATTGAAGCACAGTAGAAATTCAAATGATTGGAAAAATGATCCAGTTTGGATCACAGATAAAGGGTCTATTTCATGAACACGTAGAGATAGAATTCTACAGTTCTAGGGTGAAACTGTAAACATCTATTAGGCGCATTTGGTTTACAATGCCGATTAAGTGTGAGGTCATCTGTCTGGACGATCTGTCCAGTGCTGAAAGTGGACTGCCGAGGTCTCCAATGATTACCGTGTCTGAGTGTAGCTCTGATATTTGCTGTGTGTATATGGGTGCTTTAGTATAGGGTGCATATATGTTTAGAATTGTCAGATGCAGTATCCTCTTGCTGAAATGACCCCTTTATTGTTATGTCGTGACCTTCCTTGTCTCTTTTTACAGTTTTTGGTCTTGAAATCTATTTTATCTGATGGAAGTACAGCTACCTCTGCTCTGTTTTGGTTTTTATTTGCATGCAATGCCTTTTCCCAGGCCTTTTCTTTCGGTCTGTGTGTGAGTTTATAGGTGGAGTGTGTTTCTTACAGATATCACACAGTTGACTCTTGTTTTTTAACCTATTCAGCCACTACGTCTTTTGATTGGAGAGCTTGTTCTGTTCACATTCAAGGTCATTATTGATAAGCAAGGACTTCCTGTTGCCATGTGGTGATTTGATTTCTGTTTTTTTGTGGTCCTCTAGTTTTTCTTCCTCCTTCCAGTTTTCCTTTATTAAAAGTGGTTTTCTCTGATAATGCACTTTAATTTATTGCTGTTTATTTGTTGTATATCTGTTGTAGGTTTTTTGATTTGAGGTTTGCATAAAAACCTTATAACCAATTATTTTAAATATACGAAAATTCTGCTTACAAACAAATAAGCATCTTTCTCTACATCTGCTTTTTAATTCTTTGATGTTTACATCCATACCTTTTTATAATCAAATAATCATTATTTTTGACAGGTTTGTCTTTTAGTCTTCGAGCAAGAAGATTTTATTTATCTTTACTTGTATTCTTGACTATTACAATGAGTTGTAGACTTTCAGATTTCTTATTATTCATTAATTCCCTTTTGTTTCAGACTGAAGAACTCCCTTTAGCATTTCTTGTAGGACAGGTCTGGTAGTGATGAAATCCCGCAGCTTTTGCTTGTCTGGGAGAGTGTTTATTTCTCCTTCGTGTTCGAAGAATATTTTTACAGGATATGTTCTTCAGCACTTTGAATACGTCATGACACTCTCTTTTGGCTTGTAAGGTTTCCAACCAGAGGTCTCCTGCCAGATGTATGGAAGCCCCTTTATATGTTTTTTAAAATTTGTTTATTTGCTTGAAATCATTTTTTACCTATGACCTTTGGGAGCTTGATTATTAAGGTTGCATTACTCACTTTGTCAATTATATTCTTTTTCAAGTCTTTAAATTGGGAGGCTGAGGCTGGAGGATCTCTTGAACCCAGGAGTTTGAAGCTGCTGTGAGCTACAATGATGCCATGGCACCCCACCCAGGACAAAAGAGTGAGACTGTGTCTAAGTAAATAACTAAATAAGTAAATAAATAAATAAAAGTCATTGGCCTTAAAGAAGAGTTAGAGAGAGAGATTGGGGTGGAAAGTTTATTCAAGAAATAAAAACAAAGAGCTTCTCACATCTACAAAAAGATCTCAATATTTGGGTGTAAGAAAGTCATTGAACACCAAGCATCCCACGTAGCTGGGACTACAGGTGCCTGCCACCATGCCTGGGTAATTTTTCTGTTTTTGGTGGAGATGGAGTCTCATTCTGGCTCTTGAATTCTTTTTTTTTTTTTTTTTATTGTTGGGGATTCATTGAGGGTACAAGAAACCATGTTACACTGGTTGCATTTGTTGGGTAAAGTCCCTCTTACAATCGTGTTTTTGCCCCCCAAAGGTGTGGCACACACCAAGGCCCCAAGACCCCACCCCCCTCACGCCTTCCCTCTCTCTGCTCTTCCTTTCTCCACCCCTCCCTCATTCTTTCTCTCTCTGCTCTCTCCTTCCCTCACCCCCACCATGTCAATAATTGTCATTAATTGTCCTCATATCAGGGATCCTCCCACCTCAGCCTCCCAGAGTGCTAGGATTACAGGTGTGAGTCTCTGCACCTGGCCAAGGTTGGTAACTCTTTGATTTGCTCTTTTGAGGCTATTTTCCAGATCTTGCAATCATGCTTTATTCTTTTTAATTCTTTTTTCTCTTCTGATTGTGCATTTTCAGATAGTCTGTTTTTAAACTTACTTTTTCTTCTGCTTAGTCAATTCTACTGTTGAGAGACTAGGATGCATTTCTCAGTTTTTCAACTAAATTGTTTTTCAATTCTTTATATATTTTTAAAAATTTCATAATATTACAGGGGTACACACATTTGGTTACATAATTTGCTTTTGCATATTTTATTTTATTATTACTATTTTTTTAATTCTCACTCCCCTAAGATAATTTTTTTAAGTACATTTTATTTTTTCAAATTAATATGAGGGTACAATTTTTAGGTTACATTGTTTTCATGTCCAGTGTCAACTTCCATTTGTAGAAAAGTCCCTCACGCCCTTCCTCTTTCCGCCAAACGTTCTCCCACCTTCACCCTCCTGCTTCCTTCTACTTCCAAACTGGACTATATTAGTGTTTTATTGTTCTTATGAGTATGTAATTGTATATATACTGATTTCACATTAATATGGAGTACATTGGATATTTATTTTCCCATTCTTACAATACTTTACTAAGAATGTGTTTCAACTCCATCCAGGTAAATGTAAAAGATATAGAGTCTCCATCTTTTTTTATGGCTGAATAATATTCCATGGTATAAATATACCACAGTTTGTTGATCCATTCATGGGTTGATGGGCACTTAGGTTGCTTCCACTACTTGGCAATTATGAATTGAGCCACAATAAACATTCAGGTTCAAATGTCTTTCTGGTAAAATGGTAAAATGATTTTTGTTTTTCTGGGTAGATATCTAGTAATGGGATTGCAGGGTCAAATGAAAGGTCTACTTTTAGATCTTTGAGGATTCCCCACACTTCTCTCCAAAAGGTCTGTATTAGTTTGCAGTCCCACCAGCAATGTAGAAGTGTTCCCTTCTCTCCACATCCACGCCAGCATCTGGTGTTTGGGACTTTGTGATATGGGCTCATCTTGCCAGAATTAAGTGATATCTTAGAGTGGTTTTCATTTGCATTTCTCTGACGATTAAAGATGATGAGCATTTTTTCCATATGTTTGTTGGCCATTCGTCTGTCATCCTCAGAAAAGTTTCTATTCAAATCTCTTCCCACCCCCACAAAATGAGGTTATTTATTCTTGTTGATTAATTTGAGTTCTCTTTAGATCCTAGTTATCAGGCCTTTGTCAGTTTCATAGCATGCAAAAATCTTCTCCCACTCTGAAGGCCGTCTGTTTGCTTTTTTTGTGGCACCCTTAGATATGCAAAAGCTTTTTAGCTTGATCAAATCCCAGTCATTTATTTTTGGAATAGAGTTTTTTTCCCAGGCCAATATCTTCAAGTGTTTTCCCACACTGTCTTCTAGAATTTTTACCGTTTCATGTCTTAAATTTAAATCTTTTATCCAAAGAGAATCAATTTTTGTCAATGGTGAGAGGTGTGGGTTTGGTTTCTGTCTTCTACATGGGGATAACAAGTTCTCCCAGCACCATTTGTTAAATAAGGATTCTTTTCCCCATTACATGTTTTTGTTAGGCTTATCAAAGATTAAATGATGCTATGTGGCTGGGTTCATCTCTAGATTCTCTATCCTATTCCATAGATCTATGTCTCTATTTTTGTGCCTGTACCATGTTGTCGTGGTCACTATTGACTTGTAATATAACCTGAAATCTGGCAACATGATGCCTCCAGATTTGTTTTTATTTCTAAGATTTCTAAGTATTTTCTGGTTCCATATGAATCTAAGTACTATTTTTTTAAGTTCTTTAAACTATGACATTGGTGATTTGGTAGGGATTGCATTAAATCTATAGATTTCTTTGGGTAGTATGGACATTTTTAACAAGGTTGATTCTTCCCAGCGATAAGCATGGTTTGTTCTTCCATTTGTTGATGTCTTCTCCTATTTCCTTTCTCAAAGTTTCATAGCTTTTGCATATTTTAAGTCAAAGTTGTAAGTATGATCTTCATCCAGAATGTGGATTATAGGATAAGGGTGAAATTACCCAATTTATCCCCCTCCCACCGACTTGATTTCTGTTTTACTTCCATATGTGCACATAAGTTTTTATTGACTAGTTTCAAATTAGTACAGGGTATATGTGGTGTTTGTGTTTCCATTCTTGTGATACTTCACTTAGAAGAATGGTCTCCAGTTCCATCCAGGTTGTCAAGAAAGATACTAGATCATCATTTTTTAAAAAAATGGCTGATTAGTACTCCATGGTATACATATACCACATTTTATGAATTCACTCATATATTGATGGGCACTTGGGTTTTCACATCCTTGCAGTTGTGAATTGTGCTGCTATAAACATTTGAGTACAAATGTCTTTTTTCTAAAATGTCTTTTTTCTTTGAGTTAATACCTAGTAGAGGGATTTCTGCATCAAATGGTAGGTTGACTTTTAGTTATTTGAGCTATCTTCGTACACTTTCCATAGAGGTTGCAATTGTTTGCAGGCCCACCAACAGTTTGTGAATGCAACTTTCTCTCCACATCCACACCAGCACTTATTGTTTTGAGACTTTTTGTTGCAGTTTGGCCGGGACTGGGTTCGAACCTGCCACCCTCAGTACTTGGGGCCAGCACTCTACTCACTAAGCCACAGGCACTGCCCGGGACTTTTTGATAAAAGCCATTCTCTTAGGAGTTGGGTAAATCTCACTGTGGTTTTGATTTACATTGCCCCGATGATTACAGATGAGCATTTGTGTTCATGTGTTTGCTTGCCATTAGTCTATCTTCATTTGTTTAATGTGTGTGTTGGTCATTAGTCTATCTTCATAGGAATAGTTAGTCTAACTCATAGGAAGAGTTTCTTTTCATGGCTTTTCCTCATTTTTGAATGTGGTTGTTTGATTTTTTTTTTCCTTACTGATTTGTGTGAGTTCTTTGTAGATTTGGGTTATCAGCCCTTTATTAGATGTATAGCATGAAAATATTTTTTCTCATTCTTAGGATGTCAATATACTGTACCAATTTTTTTTTTTTTTGTTATTTCAATCTCTTTGTGAAATTCCTCTGACAGGCTACTGAATTCCTTCTCTGTGTTATCTTCAAGTTTATTGACCTTCCCTGCGACAGCTATTTTGGATTATTTGCCTGAACGGTCACCTTATTCATCACTCTGGGATTAATGTCTGGTACCTTATTTAGTTTGCTTGGTGATCTCGTGTCTTCCCGGGTGTTCTTGCTGCTTGTGGGATGTTCATCAATGTCTGGACATTCAAGGGTTAGGTATTTATTTTAATCTTCACAGTGCGAACTTGTTTTAACCTATCCTTTCTGAGAAGGCCTTCCAGATACTCAAGGGTAATTGAGTGCTTTGGTCTCTGCAGCCATATCAGCATTACCATACCCAGTAATGCTGTGTGACTCTACCAAACTCCTGTGGTATGGCGTTGGTGAGCTCGGGTAAGATAAAAGGGGATTCCCTGAGCTACCAGGCAGTCTCTCAGTCTCTTCCCTTACTCTCTGTGCTGGGCTGCTGGAGTGAGGGAAGGAGTGACTTGGGCACTGCCTTATGACCACCAGTGCCAAATCAGACCTGGAGTCAACCCAGTTTCACCCAAAGTCTATGGTGGCTGTTGCTGGGCTACCTCTGATGTTTATCCAAAGTCCATGTGCTCCTTGGTCAGCAGGTGGTGAATTCTTCAAGGACTAGGTTTTTCACTTCAAGGCAGAATATTTCCTTCTGGTGCAAGATGAGTCCAGAAATGCCATCCAGGAACTGAGAGCTGGACTGAAGAGATCATAGAAGCCGATTACTTTTTTAAAAACTCTATTTTCTATTTGTAATTCTCATATAAATATATACAACATCGAACTTCCTCAAGCTCATCTCAGTTGACAAAGAGTCAAAAATTTGTTAATATTCTATATTAGTGAGACTGTCAGAAATACTGTTGGTGGAAATGTAAATTGGTTAAACTCCTAGGGAAAAGGATATTTATCAAAATGATCAGTAAATATACCTTTTAACCTGTCAATTTTAGTTTTAGGAATTTGTCCTATAGACATATGCACATGTGTAAAAAAGAAGTGTATGAAGGGTTATTCTTTGCAACATTGTTTTCTTTTTTTACTTAATTTTTATTAAATTATAACTATATACATTTATGGGGTACAATATGATAATTTGATATACAAGGTGGAATTCTTTTTTTTTTTTTTTTGAGACAGAGCCTCAAGCTGTCACCCTGGGTAGAGTGCTGTGGCATCACAGCTCACAGCAACCTCCAATTCCTGGGCTCAAGTGAGTCTCCTGCCTCCAACTCCCAAGTAGCTGGGACTACAGGCACCTGCCACAACACCCGGCCATTTTTTTGGTTGCAGCCGTCATTGTTGTTTGGCGGGCCTGGGCTGGATTGGAACCCACCAGCTCAGGTGTAGGTGGCTGGTACCTTAGCCCGTTGAGCCTCAGGTGCCGAGCCCAAGATGGAATTCTTAAATTAAACTAACATAACCATCACCTCGTTTACTTGTTTTTGTGGTACGACATTTATAATATACTCTTAGTTGTTTTGCAATGTACTCTTGCATTGTGCACATTGGGGGAGATCCCACCAAAAGCCCGCCCTCCTCTCTCCCCTCTCTCTTCTCTGTCGCCTCCCCTCTCCTTCCTCGCTCATCTTTCTTTATGGACTATCTTTGTATTTTTTCATTCATATGAATGTATAAGTATTTATATATGGTTTTCATAATATAATTGAGTACATTGGACACTCTTTTCCCCATTCTTGAGATAATTTATTAAGAAGAAGATGTTCCAGCTCCATCCAGGTAAACATAAAAGATGTAAAATCTCCCTCTTTTTTTAATAGCTGTATCGTATTCCATGATATACATATACCACAATTTGTTAATCCATTCATGGGCTGATGGGCATTTGGGCTGCTTCCATGACTTGGCAATTATGAATTAGGCTGCAATAAACATTACAAACATTCTTTGTTGTAAAATGATTTTTGTTTATCTGGGTGGATACCCAGGATTTGATGGAATTGCAGGATCAAATGTTAGGTTGACTTTTAGTTCCTTGAGATTCTCCATACTTGTTTCCAAAAAGGCTGCATTAGTTTGCAGTTCCACTACAGTGTAGAAGTATTCCTTTCTTTCCACACCCTCACCAACGTCTGCAGTTTGGGGATTTTGTGATGTGGGCAAATTTGACAGGAGTTAGGTGATATCTCAAAGTGGTTTTGATTTGCATTTTTCTCATGATTAAAAAATGTTGAGCATTTTTTGATATGTTTGTAGTCCATGAACCTGTCTTCTTCAGAAAAGTTTCTGTTCAAGTCTCTTACCCACCTACAAAGAAATGGGGGTATTTTTCCTTTTCTTATTGATTAATTTGAGTTGTCTGTGTATTCTAGCTATCAGATCTTTGTCAGAAACATAAACTGGAAAAATCTTGTCCCATTCTGAAGGCAGTCTGTTTGCTTTACTTACATTACCCTTAGCTGTGCAGAGCTTTTTAGCTTGATCAGATCTCAGTAATATATTTTTGGTGTTGCTTCAATTGCCTGAGGGGTCCTCCTCATAAAATATTTTTCCAGGTCAATATCTTCAAGCATTTTCCCTGCACTCTCTTCTAGTATTTTTATACTTTCATGTCTTAAGTTTAAATGTTTCATCCATTGAGAATCAAATTTTGTTAGTGGTGAAAGGTGAGGGTCCAGTTCCAGTCTTCTATAGGTCACTAGCCAGTTCTTGCAGACTATTTGTTAAATAAGGAATCTTTTCCCCAATGTATGTTTTTGTTAGGCTTATCAAAAATCAAATGGCAATATGTGCTTCTGTTTACCTCTAGGTTCTCTGTTCTGTTCCATATATCTAAACCTCTATTTTTGTGCCAGTATCATGCTGTTTTGACCACTAAAAATTTATAGTATAACCTGAAGTCTAACATGATGCTTCCTGATTTATTTTTATTTCTAAGTAATGTGTTGGCTATTTGAGGTTTTTAATAATTCCATATAAAACAAAGTACAATTTTTTCAAGTTCTTTAAAGTATGACATTAGTGCTTTGATAGATATTGCATTAAATCTCTAGATTGCTTTGGGTAGTATGGACATTTTAACAATGTTGTTTCTTCCGAGCCATGATATTGTATGTTTTTCCATTTGTTAATATTTTCGGTTGTTTCTTTTCTCAGGGTTTCACAGGTCTCATAGAGATCTTTTACTTCCTTTGTTAGACAAATTCCCAGGTATTTCATCTTCTTTGGCACTACTGTAAAAGGGATAGCGTCCTTGACTATATTTTCAGTCTGAGTATTGTTGGCATTTATAAAAGCTACTGATTTGTAAGTATTTGATTTTGTATCCTGAGACTCTGCTATATTCCTTGATCTCATCTAAGAGCTTTGAGTTCCTCGGGTTTTCCAGGCATAACATAATGTCATCTGTGAAGAGTGAGAGTTTGACCTTTTCTGACCCCTTGTCAATATCCTTGATCCTCTTTTCTTGCCTGATTGCAATGGTTAGGACTTCCATTACTATGTTGAATAACAGTGATGACAATGGACATCCTTGTCTAGCTCCAGATATGGGTGGAAATGGTTTCAGTTTTACCCCATTCAATATGATACTGGCTGTGGGTTTGCTATAGTTGGCCTCCATCAGTTTAAGAAATGTCCCATCTAAGCCTATTTTGTCAAGTGTTCTCATCATGAAAGGATGCTGGATATTATGAAAACCTTTTTCTGTATCAATTGATGGAACCATATGGTTTTTGTTTTTTATTTTATTTATGAGGTGTATTATATTCTCAGATTTACATATGTTGAACCTACCTTGCATCCTGGGATAAAACCCATTTGATCGTGGTGTATAACTTTTTTAATGTGTTGCTGGATTCTGCTTGCTAATATCTTATTGAAGATTTTTACATTATTAATCATTAATGATATCAGTCTACAATTTTCTTTTTTTTGTTGGGCCCTTTCCTTGGCTTTGGGATCAGGGTGGTAGTTGCTTTTTAGAACACACTGGGGGGGATTCCTTCCTTCTCTATGAGTTAGAACAGATTATGCAATATAGGAACTAGTGCTTCTTTGAAGGTTTGGTAGAATTCTAGTGAAAAACCCTCTGGTTCAGGGCTTTTCTCTTTTGGAAGATTTTGTATAGTTAATGCTATTGCAGTGCTTGATTTAGGTCTATTCTAATTCTTTCTGGTTGAGTCTAGGAAGGTGGTGTGCTTTTAGCTATTGGTCCGTTTCCTCTACATTTTCACATTTCTGGGAATAGAGTTTTTTGTAGCAATCATTGAGAATCTTTTGTATTTCTGTGGTATCTGTTGTTATTTCCTCTTTAACATTTCTGATTGATTTTACAGAGATTTTACTTTTCTGTTTCTGTTTAGTCTGGCCAAGGGTTTATCAATTTTGTTAATCTTTTTAAAGAACCAACTTTTTGTTTTGTTGATCCTCTGAAAGATTCTTTTGTTTTCAATTCATTTAGTTCTGCTCTAATTTTGGTGTTTTCTTTTCTTCTGCTAGATTTGGGGTTGGATTGTTCTTTTTCCATTTGCATGAGATGTCCCATTATGTTGTTGACCTCCTCTTTTTCTGTTTTCTTAATGAAGTCTTCTAATGCTATAAATTTCCTTCCTAGGACTATCTTTGCAGTATCTCACGGGTTTTGATAATTTGTGCCTTCATTATGATTTTGTTCCAGAAATTTGTTTATTTCATTCTTAAGCTCATCTTGGAGTCAGCTATCTTTTAGCATAAGGTTGTTTAGTTTCCGCGACTTTGTTTGAGGATGAAGATTTCTGTTGTTGTTGAGTTCAACTTGTATTCTGTGATGGTCTGAGAAGATAAAAAAAATAGTTTGCATTCTTTTAAATTTGCTGAGATTAGACTTGTGTCCTAAGAGATGATCAATTTTTGAAGATGATCCATGGGTTTATGAGAAGAATGTTTACTCAATTTTATTAAGATGAAATGTTCTGTAGATGTCTGTTAAGTCCATTTGTTCTAAGGTCAAGTTTAAGTCTATTATTTTCTTGTTTAGTTTCTTATTGGAGGATCTATCCAGAACTGACACAGGGGTGTTAAAATCTCCCACAATTATAGTGCTGGAAGATATCACATTGTTAATATCAGTTAGGGTTTTCTTTATAAATTGTGGAGCAATTAGAAAGGTGCATAAATGTTAATTATTGAAATCTCTTCCTGTTGAGTGTTTCCATTGACAAATATGTAGTGTCCCTTCTTGTGTTTTCTTATCTTTGTTGGTTTAAATCCTATTTTGTCTGTGAACAAAGTTTCAACGCCTGCTTTTTCCATATTTCCATTTGCCTGTATTATACATGTCCATCCCTTCACCCTTAAGTCTTTTTTTATCCTTTGAGGTAAGATGAGTCTTTTGTAGGCAACAGATATCTGACTTGAATTTTTATATTCATTTAGCCACCCTGTGCCTAAGGACAATTTAAGCCATTCACATTAATTGAGAAAATTTATAGGTATGGTAGTATTTTTGCCATGATGTTTTTCAAAGAGTCAGTGGACATTTTTAATTCTTTCACCGTTATGGAAGTTAGGTTTTTTCATAAATTCTGAGTTAGTATACTTTGATGGTAGACAGTTGTACTGATCATTGTGGAATACAGGTCTGAGAATATCCTGAAGAGCTGGTTTAGTGATGAGATTTTCACTTATGAAAATTTCTCATTCTAAATTTTCATGTAATGGAAAGAATTACGTTTTACTATAAGCATGTTAGTATTTTTTTTTACCTGGTATTATTTATTTCTAAGACATGCATTCTATCTCTCTGCCATAATTTTTTATTCACTAGTTATTTTCAAAAGCTATATACAGTTGATTTTAATGGTTTAAATGGTAATGAAAATAACTGTTAGATTGTGTGACACAATACATAACTGTACATTATTTATAGCATTTATTTATATAGAATAGAATATATAATCAATATAATCATAGGTTTATTATGGACATATGGAATTTGAGATAGACAAACTTATTCTTTGATTACCTTTCAGGGTTGCAATTATTTATAGTGATCCAAGATCTAGAGAGGTTCTTCCTAAGACTGAATATTACAGATGTTTTTTGCCCTCTTCCTTCAAGTATTTGTAATTTTTACAAGAGAGAATTTTATTTGCAGATGTGAATTACATAATGTTTGTACCAGGGACAATATGTGTTTACCAGAAACCCATTTCTGATCTTTTTGGGGGCTTATTTCTAGACTAGTGGTCCTCTAACTTTTGATCTATGGTTTCTTCACACTTGAAAATATTTTTGGTGATCCTAAAATGTATTTGGTTATGAATATTCTGTGTATTGAAATTTACTGCATCAGAAATTAAACTGAGAAATTTAAAAATATTTATTAATTGATTTTAAAATAATAATTCTATCACATTTTAACATAAATGACATATTTTCCATAAAAGTAAATATATTTATTTTTGAGAAAAGTGCCATTGTTACATGTTTGCAAGTTTCTTCACTGTGTGGATTAAAAAAAGAGAGCTGGATTCTCACACCTGCTGCTATATTCAATCTGTCATTTTGGTTAAAATATATGAAAACAAATATATCCTCACACAGATGTGTAGTTGGAAAATAGAGTAATGTTTTAGTAGTATTCTCATTGTAGATGGTAATTGTAGCTATAATTAGAGATTTTTTTCTTGAATTGTACACCAAAGCTAGACAAAAGGCAATCACTTAAAGTTGCAATGAGCTGTACACACAGGTTTGCCTTGAAGTCCATCAATCTATCTTGCACTTTGAATGTATCTTTTATCCAGGTATGATTTTTGTTACATAATGATTGGGTCATTTGGAAAATAGTGGTTCATTGGCCTATGAAAATCTGCTTACATTGTTAGAAATGTCAAAGCATGAGGCACTTATATTCTGACAGACTTCAGGTGAACGGGGAAAACTGGGCAGCCACCAGAGAAAGCAGAGTCCACCTCACTCAAGTCAGCTGTCGCCCTTTAGAGTGGACACAAGGGAGGGCCTCCCAGTGGGTGGATCCAAGTGAAACAGACAATAGCGGGCTACAGAGATTCTTCTTCAAAACAAAATTAGGGGCTAGTCCACCCTTCAAAACAATTTTCTTTTTCTGGTATGGTTGTTATTTTGTATGATGTCTGACAATTAAGTTCTGTTGTGTAAAATAACAGGTTTGTTGTGGTTGTTGTCAACACTAGTCTTACATAGCTAATGTTGCTAACGATGGTGTTTCACATTTTAAAGCTAATAAAATGCTTATTTTATAGCTTCTGTGAGCTGAAACTCACGGAAACTGCTTGATTTGATAATAATTCAGTTGAATCATGTCATTTGTGAGTGTTAATTGACTACTAATACAGTGTAACATAGAGTATGAGAAGGTAGCTTAAAACCTAGTGAACGTGTCCTTCTGTGATTGTGATAAAATAAAAGGTAACAATAATTATTCCACTAAAAGAAGGAAAATATACAGTGGGTGAAGCAGCAGTGACAATGAACAGAACATGGCCTTTTCTTGAAATCACAATAGGATATTATAGATTCAATACATCCAGAAATACCATACATATGGAAGCCATTTTCCCATTTATTTATTCTGTAATTTTCAATCTATATTACTTCTCTTTGTTTACTCAATCCTACGCAGGGGGATTTGATAAAATCCAATATTATCATCTTAAATCCAGCTAGGACTCTCCATTAGGATACTAGAATGATTTACCTATATATTTATCCCTGGAACTTAGTTAAGTTTTTCTATCAGAACAGGTGCTCTAGATAGATTTTAAAGGGAGTTTTTTGAAATTCATGGGTTATTACAATAAAAGAATATAAAATTTGACAATAAATACATAGGCAATGATATGAAATGATCAAGTGAATAATGTTTATCAATGAGAAAAATCTTCCACTTGAAAACATTTATTTCATAAATAAGATTATAGAATGGCTGGTACCTCTTCTTATTTTGATTACAGAATATTTCATATACCAAACAAATAGGCAGAGCCAGAAAGAGAATACATTAAAAAGAAGACCTTACCTAACTCAATTGGATTCGGAAGCAATTAAAGAGCAAAACTGAGGGGCAGAAAAGCTCATCTGTGGCACTTAAGATAAAATTAAGAAACACAGTGTATCAAATTCATATTATAAAATCAAATATTATAAAATATAAAATACTATAACATAACTTAATGTAACAAGTGACCACTTGAAGGAAAGAGAAAAACACCTGAGAGTATATTATACAAGGTGAACTTGAAGAAAATTATCCAGAAATAACATAAATAAAACTCTATATTTTCCTAATAATATAATTGATCACTTCCTTTAACAAATGCAAAAAAAATGAAGAAACTCACTGTATTCAACAACAAAATAAATAATGGAACTATGCTATGTTCATACAGTAAAAAATCATAATGTGATAAATAAGAACAAATTATACTCCAAAAGGAACATGGATCAACCTCACATACATAGTATGAAGGAAAGAAACAGACAAAAAATATGTGTTTTAGAAATTTATTTACATGAAGAGTATTTGCAATAATTGTACTTATCTTTGTGTTTTATGTGTGAATATGTTTCAGAATTTCTTTTTATTTTCTATTCTTTTTTTTCTTTTTATTAAATCATAGCTGTGTACATTAATGCAAGTGTTGGGTACAATGTATTGGTTTTATATACAATTTGAAATACTTTTTTCAAACTGGTTAACATAGCCTTCACGGCATTTTCTTACTTACCGTTTTAAGACATTTGTATTCTACATTTAGTAAATTTCACATGTACCCTTGTAAGATGCACCACAGGTGTGGTCCCACCAATTACCCTAGCCCCACCCATCCTCCCCCTCCCATCCCTCTCCCCTTTCCCCATATTCTTGGGGTATAATTGGTTTCATAGTAGGGCTGAGTACATTGGATACTTTTTCTTCCATTCTTGAGATACTTTGCTAAGAAGAATATGTTCCAGTTCCATCCATGTAAACATGACAGAGGTAAAATGTCCATATTTTTTTTAAGGCTACATAATATTTCATGGTGTACATATACCACAATTTATTATACCATTTATGGGTCAATGAGCACTTGGGCTTCTTCCATGACTTAGTAATTATGAATTGGGCTGCAATAAACATTCTGTTACAAAAATCTTTGTTATAATGTGATTTTTGGTCATCTGGATGTATACCTAGTAGAGAAATTGTAGGATTGAATGGTGGGTCTATTTTTAAATCCCTAAGTGATCTCCAAACATCTTTCCAAAAGGAACGTATTAGTCTGCATTCCCATCAGCAGCGTAGAAGTGTTCCATTTTCTCCACATCCATGCCGACATCTCTGGTTTTGGGATTTTGTGATGTGGGCTACTGGAATTAGATGATATCTCAAAGTGGTTTTAATTTGCATTTCTCTGATGATTAAGGATGATGAACATTTTTTCATATGTCTGTAAGCTGTGTGCCTGTCTCCTTCAGAGAAGTTTCTCTTCAAGTCCCTTGCCCACCCTGAGATGGGATCACTTGTTCTTTGCTTGCTAATAC